>CM067370.1:69557660-69680744 GCA_034401795.1 Chaetoderma sp. LZ-2023a
ACGACACGACGATGTTGAATCTGGGACGTGTGGTGACAACGAAATATGCCAGATAGATCGCCTCCTTTTAATCCCAACGGCGATCGGCAGTAATATGAAATACGGTGTTGGCTGTACGGTGTCTTAACACGAAAATCGACTGACGTTGTTCTCCGTATTATCCGAGCGAGTGACGTCACACCCATGTTGGTGCTCAGATTTTTTTATGGTTAAGAAAATATTTCATGTATTCGCGCATCTTGTTCTGGGTGCTGCGTACCTTTTGTACCAGAAAACTGGAATTATGTCAAGTTTTGCGTGGTAATCACGATCTGTTTGCATTGATCGGTGGTTTCAAAATTCTTGATTTATGATGTGTTTTCTGCGGTTTTACCAATGTCTACAGCAGTTTGTTTATCATTTTGTTGTTTTCTTCACGTATCATTTTGGCCTTCGTTTGAGAGTATAATTTGAAATTTATTATTAAATATACCGCGAATGCTATGCGATATGGTTCCTGGTTCCGTTTTATACAGCTGCTAGAATCAGTATACGGGTGTATTTGTCCTCTTCGTTGTTGTCGTCAGAAAATGCGATCTTTATTGTAGCATTGCGGGGTGGCGTGCTGGATGGGTTTCAATTAATTTATGGTCAATATATTTGAAAATTATTTGTCTGCCTTCCATTCCTGTTTCGTTTCACTTGCTTATTTTAGGTTTTGTGCTTATTTTTAGGCCAAGCCTACCCCGCCATCTTGTTCGGAATGCCGTGCAAGTTTATCAAAGCTGCCTACAAAGACCGTGTCTGTTTTCGTTGTTCACCCTGTAACGTTGATAGTAGGTGTAATGTGTGTTCAGTGTGGCTGGTCGAGATTTTGGTCGAGTTCCTCTCCCAGAAGGACTTGGCTGGGTCTGATGCGGGGTCAGGCGGTTCGAAAAGAAATCATGGAGCATCCGTTTCCGCCCCGGGGGGCGCGCCACGTCTGCAGCCGGAGGTTTTGGAGATGGCACCTTCGGCGTGGTTCGGGCCCGCTATGCATGTCTTCTTGCATAGCGTTCTGCCCATGCTGGTGTCGTCCCTAATTCCGAAGGCTGTAGAACAGTCTCTTCCCGTGTCTGGTACGGACCCTGTCCTTGGACAGGGTTCTGGACTGGCTACCGAGATGGCTCCCTAGCAGTCCCGTCAGGCTCCGGCCTGATGGGTTCTGTCTCTCGGCCACCTCCGGGTGGTCCAGTAGCGGTGGCCGGTCCGTCGGGCATGGGAGCCGTTCGCCAGGACGACTTCGGGGAGAGACTGTTGCGGCCTGAGATGCCGCGGGTGGAGAGCATGGAGGTTGATTCCATCCTGGACGGAACCGCCCTCAATCTGTGGCTTGTCGCAAGCCAGGACAGTCGCTCCACCCGTGGTTGAGGCCACACCGGTACCGGGCACCCATCCAGTGCTGGTTGGTTTGCCACCAACCGACACAGTGACAGGTGTTGCTGGCCAGGCTATGTACACGCCTATCTCGCCTCGTCCAGTGGCCACACATGGGGTGCCATTGGCGCCTTTGTATGGCCACGGTTCCATAACCGCTACGGTGTTACGTGCGGGCCTACTCCATGGATCGGTGAACTTCATGAGGTGTCGGCGGGTACTGGTGTTTCTGGCTTACCGCTACAGCGGTGGCTCCTAGCCGGGAGGCCGCTGCTGGTAAAACCATGAATACGTCAATGGGTGATGTATTCACAGGAGTGTCCTCTTCGGAGACAGACTGATCCGAGGCTCTGGCTTGTCTGTGGTTACGGCCGAGGAGGACACACCCCGTCTGTCGGTTGCGTCCATTAGGATGGGGGGGGGGGGTCTTGCCCGTGGCTCGGATCCAGTCCATTGGACTGGATCCATGGTTTAAGGAGTTGTTAGAGCCAGCTCCGTGCGGCCTCCAGGGAGGTGCGGGCAAGGTGCCGTATTCCCCGAGGGGAGTATGACGGATACAGTGTGATTTCAGCTGTCACTGAGGGTGACCGCTGGGTGCTTGGGGTTCAGGGTGCTGGAGCGGGTAGCCCCGCTCTGACACTTGTGGACAGGTCTCAAGTACACCACATAGAAGTCCTCTCCCTATGCGATGAGGGAGTGAGAGCAGCAATGAGAGGTGTTAACCACTCCTATCGCCTACATCAGTCAGTGTCTGCAGAAGCTGGGGCAGGCCAAGTGCGGGCCATCTTAGAGGATACAGCGAACATTGCGCAGAGTCGGTTGGCAGTTAATCTGCAGCTAGAACTAGTGTGACAAGCGCATGCACTAGGGGCTGTAGCGAAACTGCTGACTGTACTACCTTCTTCCAAGAAGCATAAGCACAAGAGCAAGGCGAAAGCCAAGCCAGTTTCTGCTGTTGCTGGGTCTTCGCAGCCGCCTGCGGCTAGGAAGGCGAAGAAGGTTGTGGAGGTTCCTGCCTACCCCACTGTTGCTTCTGATCGCCCGAGAGGCGGGAAGGGGAAGGGCAAGGGTAAGTCCTCCAAGGGCGGAAAGAAGGGAGCTGATCGTGCCTGAGGGTACGATAGCTCCCTTCGTATCTGCCTAGACTGCGCCTGTGTGACAGGAACAGCGGTGCCAGTTAGAGCGGTCAAGCCAAGACCAAAATGGTTCTCTCTCGTCAAGAGAGGGGGGAGCGGATCGCGAGCCAGACACCCGCATTAGGCATCAATACGTCTATAGTGGGTGGAAGGCTCATGCGTTTCATCGAGGCTGGGCGAGGTGTGACATCAGACAGTCTGGTCCTGGGATGGATATCCCAGGGGTACATGCCAGAGTGGTGGGATTTTCCACCACAAAATCTGTCTTTGGCACCTGTCTGGACACCCGTACCAAGGGAGCCAGAGAAGTTAGAAGCTATTCAAAACAAAGTGTCAGGTTTGCTTCTGAAGGGAGCAATAAAACCAGCAAACCAGAACACTCCAGGTTTCTATTCAAACATGTTCCTTGTCCCAAAGAGCACAGGGGGATGGAGACCTGTACTAAATCTCAGGCCATTGAATTGGTTTATTCATACGCCTCGGTTTCAGATGGAAACTCTGAGGTCGGTAATGGCAGGATTGAGGAAAGGAATGTGGTGTGTGTCAATCGATCTGAAAGATACATATTTCCACATTCCAATGAATGGGGGTTGTCACAGGTTTCTGAGATTCGCGTTTCAGAATCATGTATGGGAGTTTGTAGTCCTCCCATTCGGCCTGTCGATAGCTCCAAAGGTTTTCACCAGAGTGGTCCTAGCAGTGACAGCATTTCTCAGAAGAAAGAACGTGGCGCTTCCTCAAGAGTTTTCGATTGGGAAACCACATTCAGGCGAGGCGGTTTCTTCAGATGCTGTGCATGATGGTCTCCATGGAGCAGGTAATCCCGTACACTGCTCTGATGCGAAGACCTATCCAGTTGTATCTGATGTCTCTGTGGAACCAGAGAACAGAACCCCTACCCTGCCCCCAACTGTCCGTTGTACACAGATGCAGGGGTGGGGGTGGATTTGGGGGGGGGGGGGGGGGGGTGCACATGGACTCTCCAAGAGAGCCAGCTGCATATCAATCTGTTGGAAATGATGGCAGTGGAACTGGCATTATTGGAAAAGTTTCTTCCAAAAGTCAGGGGCAAGGCGATATTGATATGGCCGGACAATTCGACAGTAGTATCATACATAAAGGCGGGACCAAGTCACCCACACTGTGTATGAAGGTGTGGCACTTGATTCAATGGAGCAGGAATTACTCAGTTGTTTTGAAAGCAGCTCACATTCCTGGGCGATTGAACATTCTGGCGGATGCTTTGTCTCGCAGACAGAGGATTTTGCCAACAGAATGGTCTCTCAACCCTCCAGCTCTTCACAGGGTCTTCGAGCATTGGGGCAAACCAAACGTAAAGGGTATTGATCCCATTCAATCATCTATTCAGCAAATAGCAGACTCTCTGTGAGCTGTTCTATTCAGGACTGGCTCCTGTCACAATTGCTGGATACAAGTCGGCTTTGGCATCAGTTATCCCATGTCTAGCCAACAGGGATAGTCCAGAGGTGGCCCATTTGAATGTGATGGTGGAGGGAATGAGCAATCTCCGACCGAAACAACCGGTAGTCATTCCAGCCTGGAGTTTATTTTTGGTGCTTTTAATGTACTGGCCAAGCACCCTTTTGAACTTTTGGCTTCGGCTAGTCTAAAGCATTTGACTCTAAAGGTGGTTTTTCTTTTGGTAACTTCCTCAACGAAAAGGCGCAGTGAGATCCATGCACTTTCTGCAGAGAGGGACCAATTTATTGTCTCCGGAGAGGGTCTGCGACTACTGCTAAGAGCAGAGTTTATGTCAAAGAATCATTCTTTGAAATATCCCGGCAAACCGATTATTATACCGAAACTAACTAGGTTTGATTGTGATGCCAGTGTCTGGTGTCCAGTCCGTGCTTTGACTAAGTACAAAAAATGGACGGACTCTTTACGGTCAAATGATAGACATCTGTGGATCTGCCATAAGACGCCATATGGCGCCGCATCCATGGATTCCATCTCTCGTTGTGTAGTTGAATCCATACAGACTACCCACGAGATTGCGACTGGGCACCAGGTGCAATGCGCAAGGGCGCATGATGTTAGAGGAATAGCCACCTCGACCGCCCTTTACAATGGTGTTCCGTTAGAGGACATCATGGCTGTTGCACAATGGCACTGTGAGTCCTCTTTCACAGATTTCTATATGAGGGATGTGTCAAACTCCGTCAATCCACTCGCTTTAGCTGTTTTGAAATGATAATTAAACGCCTACACTGTTCTTCTCCCTTTTGATACTTGAAAAAACAAAAGTTATGGAACAGACATGGTCAAGCGAGAGGATAACAACCATGAATGTCACGTATGGTCGAAAAAGTGCTTGGTTGATGGCTTCACATCTGAAATCCAATATTCATAAGGTAAATCAAGTTTGACAGTTTTGTGTATTATGTTTATATATCATGATCATTCATCTTATATATTCATGCTCATTCCCAGGCTAATATATGCAAAGAGCAGTTAACCCTCTTCACGTATTGGTGTTTCAGGCGAGATGCATGTTCGTGAGTTCTCTCCCTTTTCTTAGCAGAAAAGGGTGGGGTGGGGAGCGGTGATGCGAATGTGATTCGGTCCCTAAACTTGTCATTCCTTTTAGGTCTCCGTCTGACAAGTTTACGTCTAAGATCTTTCTCCAGGGGCAAAAGAAGCTATGTATGGCTTGCCCCTTCCCACCAGGTTGCCGTCTAAATCTGGTGTTATCAAGAGTAATATAATAGTAAGTACTGATCGAAGGAGAATCAAGGAAATTTTAATTTCCGTTTCTCCGAGATCTAACAATACTTACCATTATACTACGGACCCTGCCTCCCAGCCCCACGGAAGCAAGCCATAGGTATTCTCTTGTTTGGTAGCTATGCAAACAATATGAGTATCACTGGCAGACGGTTACCCGTTTGTTGGGAACCGGGTACCCAGTTCCAGGAGCCAGAAATCTAGATTCCTAGAGCAGCTAGCTAGCTAGCTTGTATTATCAAGAGTAATATATTAAATGGTAAGTATTGTTAGATCTCGGAGAAAGGGAAATTGAAATTTCCTTCATTGTATTTGCATCAACCTTATTTGACCCTAGGCCTGGTTAGAAACTACGTATTTATAATAATATGATTTTAATCAGTAGCCAAATAGTTAGCCAATCCTTTCTATTAGCCATTTTGCTAGCATTTGGCTAATTGGCGAATGGGTAGGCTGGCCCCTGAAGAAGGCCAATGGCACCAGGGCCTTTCTATGTACAACGAAATCGACACAATGTCCCAAGAAAATGAAATAGCTTTACTATAAGACTCTAGTATGACCTATTGTGGGGTAGGTGTACTAACTACATGTACATGTTGACCTGGCGGCTAATTGTAAGCCATATATCAGGGAGGTGGTAGCCATTAACCTGACTGGGTGATGCGTAGTCGCTTCATAGTGTGGAGCTGATGGATCCAGTGGTTTTCTTTCTCCCTTCTCCATATGGTGGAGTTACTGTACTCTGGATCTGATTTGAGGACTTGAATGATTCTGAAGCCAATATCATTTCTTGAATGGTCTTTCGGTTCGGGTGTATCATATCTTTTACTCCTGTATAGATTGGTGATGGAGTGCAGATGTTCTTGAGTGTGTGTTTTGAACGTGAGCCGTCTCTCTCCCACATACTGTTTGTAGCATTTATTGCAGGTAAAGAGATAAACGATGTTCCATGTGTGTCCGTTACCTATGATTTTGGCATTAAGTTTTATGTGGGTGCTTGTGAAGAAACAGTTTTTGTCGTGGAGTATGCTATCGTGATATGGGGTCCAGCTACCAGCTACAGCCAACAAGAGGCAGCTAGAAATGGTTCAACGCCAAGCCACCAGATTTGTTACGAGTGATTAAATTATAAGACCAATCACCATTAGTGTCATACAAATGGTTAACCATCTACATCTCAAAAGACCAACTAATTTCTGTGGCTGTGTTAACACATGGGTACAAGGTTTGCAGAAATTCATCGTTCCACATGCGTTACCAGAGCTCCTTCTTCCCAGACAGTATCAGGCTGGAATAGTCTACATGTACCATCTCAGATAATAGCACTTCACTACTATGTATTAAGCAGCAGGTGTAGCTTGTCCAGCTGAAATATACTGCATCCCTGACATACCTGGCATTTTGAACCTGCACTGTAGATTTTGTCACATTTTGGATGCTATTGCACTGACATGCGCAAGTATGAAAATACACCAGATGGTGGTCTGCCTTGCAACCAATTCGACCTTTTGACTGCTCTCCCATCCTGGAGTGGAGTGGGGTGGATGCACTCCACACTCATGTTCATGAGTAAATTATGTACCAAACTTTGTCCAAAGGTTCTGGAGGAGTTACGTTGTAATCAATTCCTGCATGCGCACACACGCACACTGTTGCAATTATCATTTTCTATTTTTATTGATATCTGAATCTCCTCTGGGCTACCTCTTCCACATGTAACCTCATGTAATTACTGAATGAATAAATGTGACTCCGAGTCAAGATCTGAAACGTCAGAATTTTTTGTTGTACATGTATATAATGCTATGTGTCTTGCAGCAGATTTGATCAGAGAAGCCTCACAATTGTAAACTAGATTGCGTGGTCAATGACGCGTCATTGCAAATCCCCACGTTCACCGCTTTGAACCTTTGACCCCCTCCCACGCACGCACGCACACACACACACACACGGAGCCAAATGTAAATGTCCTTTTACACTCGGCAATCATATGGGTAACTCACATACCCAATTTGGTTGAATTGCATCCAACAGTGTCAGTTTCATGACCTGTTGACACCCCCCCCCCTAAATGTGGCGGAGCCAAATGTAAAAGGGATCATCCACTCCACATTGATATGGGTAACTCGCATTCCAAATTTGGTTGAATTCCATCCTATGGTTTCGGAGGAGTTGCATTACAATCAATTTTTGGACCTCTTGACCCCCATCCCCCACCAATCCATTGGACGGGGGCCAAATGTAAATGTGCTCATGTACGCCACATTGGTGTGGGTAACACACACCAAATTTGGTTGAATTCTGCCCAATGGTTTCGGTGGAGATGCGTTACAATCAATTTCTGCATGTTAAAATTGTACCTTTTGACACACTCACCCCCACCCACACCCCTGGTGACAGAGCCAAATATTAATTACCTCTGGAACTCTGCAATCATATGGGTAACTCGCATATCAAATTTGGTTGAATTCCATCTAACGGTTTCGGAGAAGTTGCGTTCCAAGTGATTTGATGTTTTAGCCCTTGCCCCTCCCTCTTGGGGGTAGAGCCAAATGTAAATATCCTTTTGCACTCCGCAATCATATGGGTAATTCACATACCCAATTTGGTTTAATTTCATCTAACAGTGTCAGGAGTTGCATTATAATCAATTTCATGACCTTTTGACCCCCACCCCACGGGGCGCGGCCAAATGTAAATGTGGTCATCCACTCCACATTAGTATGGGTAACTCATATTCTAAATTTGGTTGAATTTCATTCTATGGTTTCAGAGGAATTGCATTACAATCAATTCTTTGACCTTTCGACCCTCCCACCCCCACCCACCCCTGTGGTGGAGCCAAATGTAAATGAGCTCATGTGATCCACATTGTTATGGGTAACTCACATACCAAATTTCGTTGAAATCTGTCCAAAGGTTTCTGCAGGTTAAAATTTGACTTTTTTACCCTTCCCTACCCTCTGGATTGGCTCTTGCACACTGTAATCATATGGGTAACTCACATATCAAACGATTTGGGAGGAGTTAGCGTGATGGATGGACAGACAGACAGATGGAGGCGATTACAATATCCACGGTTTTTTAAAACATGCGGTTAGTCATATCAAGATTTTACCAGTGTCTGTCCAGACATGCTTCAAACGCTTTTCCAGTTGGGGCACTCACCGCATCTTTAGGCAGACTATTTCAGGATTCAGCTATTTTAATGTAGAAGCAGCTACTCTATTGCAGAAGCTACCCTCTCTCAGCCTGCCCTTTGCTCGCATCTTAGCAATTTTCCACTGACCATGTTGGATTTTCTGAAAATTTCTGGAAATCTGTTAAAAGACTACAACTCATTAACCACATGGCCGATTTCAGACAAATGCAGTGGGAAGGACCCTAGAATGGTATACTTAACTTTAGACCTTGTATACAGAATTTTGATTGTTCAATTTTTTGGGTCAAAATCTTAGAGTTTATGAATAATCTACCGGAAATTGTCAAAACACAGATTTCAACCTTATGTGGCTGGAATTACCCTATGGGGCTAGGCTTCAGAAGATGTGTACAGTATTTTGATTGGCCAATTTTTTTGGCAACCATCTTGAATTTTCCAAAAAATGGTGGGAAATTATTTAAGATGCTACTCCCCATTAACTGCTTAGGCAATTTCAAGCAGACTTGGCTGGAAGGAGACTGGGTCGATGGGTTTCAGAACTTATATACAGAATTTTGATTGGTCAATTTTTCCAGTGACCATCTTACATTTTCGGAAAATTTTGTAAATCTGTTAAAAGCGTACTCATTAACAGCTTGGCCGATTTTAACCAAACCCTGCCGGAAGACCCTTAGGTGGGTAGGCTTCAAAACATCTATGATTTTGATGGGTCAAATTTTGTGGTTGCCAGCTTGGACTTTCCAGAAATCCTTTAAAATACTACTATTCCTTAATCAATGGCCCAATTTCAGCAAAACGTGGGTGGAATGATCGTATTGCGATAGGCTTCAAGCGTTCTCATGAAAATTTTCATTGGTCAATTCTTTCAGCAGCCATCTTGAATTTTCCAGAATTTGTTCAGAAATCCTTTAAAACGCCACTCCTTAACCAATACCCAGATATCAGTGAAATCTGGCTGGCTGGAACCTATGGTCATATGCTTCCGAAGTTGAATACAGGAATTTAATTGGTTAACCGTGCCAGTCATTCCAGTGGTAAAGTTTTCAAAAATAGTTCTTGGTTTGCAAATGGAAATTTTATGGGAAAATTGAATTTTTAAAAACAAATTCGAGGGTTAAAGGTTTAAACCTGTCATAGCCACATCTAAGGGGAGGAATTCTATTGAATTACTAGGATCGCCATTGATAGGGATGCAGAGTTACAGGGAGTAGTCTCCCCTTACTCTGATCATGCATGAAGATGAGTGCAGGAGTTAAAATTTCTTACTGATTTCCCTTCAGTAGAAAGATAGAGTCAACCCTTCAACCCTGGAATTTGTTCAAGAAAATTTCAATTGAAAATGTCCATTTGCAGACCAAGAGAAGACTATTTTTGAAAATTTACCACTGGAATGACTGGCTCGGTTATCGAGCCAGTCATTCCAGTGGTTAATTTTCAAAAATAGTCTTCTCTTGGTCCCGTTTTTGGCTGATATGAGGGATAAAAGCTTAGGAGTAAGCATTAGAGATGAGTATATGCCGGAGGAGAAAGCCGGACAGATAGACTGATTAAAGGACGGACAGATAAAGGCGATTGTGGGGATAATAAATCTATTTTCCAGAAAAAAATCAAACAATAACACATTGTCTCAGCCTAAAGGCTCAGCTTTATGCTTATTCTCATTCCAAAGATAGAGATATTTATATGACAGTGTATTCTCAACGAAGTTACATGTAGGCACACCAACCCTGAACTCCACTTATACATGTAGGACCCTCGCTAAGACAGAGGTTGCCATCAAACCCATACTCATACATTGTTGTATGCTTCTAGTGATGGCTACAAATGCTCGCTGAGGATTGAGTATGTCGAAAATCATTCAAGCTAGCAACACACTCTTTGGAGGGAGCTCTGGCATTTTAAAAAAGTATTTATTTCAACCAACTTTTCCTAGCAAATGGAGTTAAAAACAAAAACTGGTAATGTTACCCACAACAGGGTGCCTGGGCACCAAGGTTGGCCATATTGTGCCTATTCGTAGGACCGGTACACATGTACCCATAATTAAATTTCATTATATTGTTGTCCCTAAGTTCATCGTGTTGGTGTTGCGTCATTAAAAATTATTTCCTTAGTGTTCTTGCACCATCTATGTTGAGTGATTTAATGAACATGGCAGCCATACCTGCATTCATTGCTCAGATAGCATTTAAGAATAACAGAATAAACACATGGCCCAACATCTAAGGCTGATGGTACTCTTTTAGTAGCCAAAATTGGCCAAGAAAATTTAAGAAATCTGAAATGACTGGCTCTATTATCGCGCCTGCCATTCCAGTGGCAAATTTTCAAAATAATCTCATGGGATAAATATGAATATTTTTCAAGACCACCACAGTAGATATTTTGGCTGGCTTGACCATTAAAGACTAAGATTGAAATTGATTTTGTTGTGATGATGTTTTGTAGCCGTGATCAATTAAGTCTTCACTTTGTAAATTGTTTTGTATGTAGTAATCTGTCATCTCAGTAGCATTGTAAATCAATTGAGAATGTTATGCCCAGGAAGATGTCACAACATTTAAACTGTTGCAGTTCAATGAGGCCAGGTGAGCATTATTACCTCACCTGACCCTTTTTGGACCACTGCTATTTATTTAAAGTCAACAATCTATTAAAACTTAAATGTGTAGGTATCAGCAATGACTAAGTTGGCTTGACTTAGACTGTTGATAGTTGGATCCAAGAATTAGCAGGTGGTTACACAGACTGTTCGTAAATGAATGGCTGTTGCTATTTTAAAGCATGATATATCATATACAGTATGGAAATTCTACTAAACTAAACAAGCTAAAAGCATCCGCAGATGTTTCTCTTATTATTTGTAGATGAGTTATCAAGTTTACGACAACGGCTGAACAGTTTGGAGAGACGAGAATCAGAATTGTTGAAGTCTAAAGAAGAGAGTGAACGTGTGTTTAGTGAGAAACGGTCACGCTTCAAAGAACTATTTCTACAGAAAGAAGGTGCTGTCCAGAGTCATCTGAAATTCTTACATATAAATTCTGTTTGAAACAATTTATGACTTAACGTCTAACATTAAAAAACAGATTGCAGTGTATAATAGTGAACAGTAATTGATGCATAGTAGGATTTTTTCTGTTGATGCATCAATAGCATCATAACGTGCATGCATCTGTTTAATTCCTTGCTACATTCTAGCTTTAACCCATTCACTAATTAATATGTAGATCAGATGTACTACAAATAGATTGTAGTGCACAAAATAATATTTTTGTGTGTATGCTGAAATTAATATGATGGCAACAACAGCTTCCTATTTAAACATTTAAGCACAATCAGTATCTTTGCCAGTAATTAAGACAACTGCGGACATTGCAGAAGCCACTTTGGTGGGATTGGCCATTAAATTAATTCTCTACCTGTTTGTCAAGATTTGACACTAGGACAAGTGTATGACGAAAGCTGTATGTTAATTTTGTCTAAGTTCTGTCATTATCCACACGTTTTTCGAACATGTCAAAGAAAAGTAGGGATTATGTCGTCCTGCCTGCCTGCCTGCCTGCCTGCCTACCTGTCTGTATGCAGAAATTTATTGTGCCGCAACTCTGACACAATTGGACGCAATCAACCAAATTTGGTTGGTGAGTTAGCCATATGATTGGCTCCAACAACACACCCTACACCCTACACCCTACACCCCCACCACCACCATCAGTGGTGGGGAGTGGGTGTTGGGGATGGGGGTGTCAAAATATCAAAGCTGTGAATGTGGGTATTTGCTATGGCGTGCCATAGACCAGCCAGTATAGTTGGTACATTTAAACTACCGGTACACATTTTTAAAATTTGGGGCGACTTGAGTTCCATACAGCCTTAGACTGTAATTTGCTTTGGCTAATAATAATAATCCTTATCTATGATATCCAAGTATGCCATTTATTAACGTCCACAAAGATCTATATTACATTGTAGGTCTTCAAATTAATCAACACACTCATGAATATCTTTGTAACCCAGCTTATAAACAAAGATGACCCCAGCCTGAAATCAAGGAAACTAAGCTTTGGAGTCTGACCGATGATTTCAGAAAGACTACCCAGTTCATGCAACTCATTGGACTCATGACATAGCATTGCTCATAATTATATTGAATACAGGAGAAGTGCTTATAAACCATTAGCTTTGCAAGCTTGTATTCAAACATTCCTGTGCAATAAAAATGGTGATTGGTTTAACTCACAAGCCAGCCAAAGACCACTTCTAGAGTGTCTTGAGAATAACCAGGATAGTAACTTCAGTGATAAATTTTCAAAAATAGTTTTTTGGTCTAAACGGACATTTATCAAGACCCCTAAACAAGCTGTTTTGGACCGACTTGAGTCTTAAAGGGTTAAAGAACCAATATTATTTTGTCCCAGAAATGACACATCTTATATCGTTATGGTGCATGTCTTAAGTTTTTAACCCGTATAGACTAGAAATTACTAATTCTCTATGATGTACCGGTAAAGAATATTCTTGGGAATGTTCTGGGGAATATTTTGAAATTAATCAGACTGGGAACTGTTGTAGCAGGTGATTCCAGTTGAATTAGTTTTAAAATATTCAACAACCTTGTCTTGAAATTGAGATATTGGCATTTTAAGGCTTAAATTTTAAGGCTTAACAGGTTAAATGCTATTAAAGGGGAACACAAGAAGGGTCACCATCGGTTGCATAAAACACGCAGTTGTTATTACACCACAAAAACATCCATTACTGTTCAATTACTACTTACTTGCTAAATCAACCACTCTGCATTTAGCCACCAGAATAAGATTTTTATGCTTGCTTACAAACCCTCATATGCCTAGTCCATTTCTATGTATACCCTCAACCAGGCTACTGGTAGGGTACACCCCCAGCATATGATCTGATAGAGACTGGCACCAGTCTGTACTCACTCCTTGGTGACACCTGTCACTGAGCACGCTCGCGCATGCACATAGGAGCCCAAATAGGAAACAGATTCGGTTTTCAAATATTCTGCAAGCAGTACAGTCTGCAAATATTTCAGCTAAGTTTTTATAGCTTTGCGCTTGAGTTCAGCTTACTTATTTGAGAGTGCTTCAATCCATGATTATGCCTAATGAGACCTATCCTCCCTAATTTATGTTTATCGAGTATTTCTTGGTTTTTACTGCATTGTATACTCTGTATATATATGTGTTACCGGTTTTCGTGGTGGTATCCCGTTCTCGTGGTAAACAAAATGCCTAAATCATCATCATCATTTGTAACCCTCAATTAAACTAAGCGCCTTTATATCCGCTTATTTCTAGAATCAAATCTTTTAGTACACTTCGCTTTATATCCCTAAGAAAGTTTGAAAGAAATGCACGTATATGCAAAGGATGGTCGTCGACTGTCTCTAAAGCATATATTAAGGATTTTGTAGACCGTCTTGATGAAATCATTAGATGAGCGAATATCGTCTGCCTTCCGCGCGGCTACAGATGTTTCTTCCGAATCGGACGATAACCAGACAGGAGATTCGGTCACCAAAACAGAAAATTAGAGACTAGGAAGAGGCTCTCGAAGGTGAACTCGAGTAGGTCACCGGGTAAAATCCACATGAGTCTTGAGGAAGGGCATTACCCTCAAGCAGTGGTGGTGGCAGCTGAAGCCCACGACCTCAACACCTATGCTAACGTTAAGTTTTCGGTCATACCAGTAGCCAGGAACGTTTTTAGATCGCCTGTGTCTAGCTTAATGCAGTCAGGAAGTTTGGTAGCTTCTGGTTTAGCAAGCACTTCCGGTATGTGCGTAGTAGATTTTGGTGTCCAAGACCTGGGGGTACTTCTGGTCCTTCCTCTTCCGCTTCCGGTTTGCATATTTCTGGTTCCTATGCTAATTCTGGTTTTTTACTGTACATCCGGGTCTGTAGGATCCTGTTCAGTTTCCGGTTGTCTACTTCCGGTTTGCGCATTTCCGTTGGCTATTTTTCCACTTCCAGATTTCGTACATCCACAGTTAGGGTCATTTCTGGTTTTCATGGATCTTTCTGGTGTTCCAGGATTAACTTCCGGTTCTGTCTTCCTGTCTTGGATTTCTGGTGATAGAGAACTTCCTGGGGTTCCAGGTTTGTTCTTCAGGTCTGGTTTACATGTTCGCTTTCCTAGGATCTAGTCATAAATCTTGCCTAAGAGTTAGTCTTATTTCCGTAATTGCATTTAAAAAATCGGAATGTTTAATGGCTGAAAATATTCATACCGAGACATTGCCAGTCTTGAAGACTCTTGAAGTTGTAGATATTCAGCTTTTGTGCTTTTATCAGTGACAATTTTCAACGTAGTTAAAGACTCTTCCGACTAGTTGCTGTATGGGTTTTTTGTTGCAGCTTATTTTATATGCGAATATCATCAATTAATTTTGAATGGTCTCAGCCGAGTCAGTCTGTATTCTACGCATTATCTCTAGATGGCCAGTTGTCTTGGGGCCGTTCAGCCTTTTTCCTCTTATGTCGGCAGGTTGACATATTTATTTTAACCAAAGGGAGTTCATTTTTTGCCCTGATTCTAGCGTAATTCTTAGTCTAAATCTGACAGTTGCTGAAAGGAAATAGAATCAGTAGAGGATACATAGGGAAGAGAATGGCACCAAGAATAATGACCACAAGAACAAAAAGACGCTAAGAAAGGAGAAATAACCCATAAAGGGAAAAGGAAGAACGAAGAAAAGCCGAGTTTTCTTATGTGTCATCCAGGTTTTCGGCACGTCATTTCTCCTTCGATCAATACTCACCATTCTGTTACTTCTGATATACAGCTGGCCTTGACAGCGGCTCTAGGATTATAGACTTAGAAAGCTTTACCGACTCCTGGGAACCGGGTACCCGGCTCCCCACTGCCGAGTACCCGTTTACCATAGAGCTCATTCTTGTTTGCATAGCAACAAGAGCAATACATGCTTTTTGCATTAAGGATTTTAGTGTTTTAAAATAATCTAAGTCTTTAATCAGTGATAGTTTGTGTGTTCTGAAAGGATAACTAAGGACTATGGAGAATACCGCCCAAGACAACCAGGTTGTATTGTTCTTTATTATCCATAGTTAAAAGACTTAGGTCTCTAAATTTCGTTGTGTCGCATGTTCCAATTTCTGACCCCATAGAATCTGGGACGTGTGCTAACAACGATATATGCCAGACGATCGCCTTCTTTAAACCCCAACAGGCGATCGGCAGATATGAAAATAGGTGTTTGCTACGGTATTTCTAACACGAATATCGGCTGACGTCGTTCTCCGTAGAATCCGAGCGGGTGACGTCACACCCGGTCGCTCGGATGTTTATGTGAAGAAAAATTTTTTTCATTAATTCGCGCATCTTGTTCTGGGTGCTGCGTACTAAAAAATGGTACCGGAAACTTTAGAATGATCAAGTTTACGTGCGATCACGATCGGTTTGCAATGATCGGTGGTTTCAAAATTCTTGAGTAGATGTGTGGTCTGCGGTTTTACCGTGTGAGACAGCAGTTGTTATACATTTTGTTGTTTTCTTCACATATCGTGCTGCGTTCGTTAGGAGTATAATTTATATTGATTAGTAAATATACCCTGAATGCTATGCGATATGATTCCTGGAGCCGTTACACATCCTGTAGGATCTATTATGGGTGTGTTGTGCCCGCCGCGTACTTGTCGTCATAATCAATGCGATCGTTGTTGTAACGTGGCGGGGTGGGGTGCGGGGAGGTTACGGTTAATTTATGAGTCAAAATATTTGAAAATTAATTGTCTGCCTTCCATCCGTGTCTCGTTCCGCTTGTTTATTGTAGGTTTGTGCTTATTTTATAGGCCAAGCCAGCCCCGCCATCATGTGACGACTGCCATAAGTTTGTCCGTGTAATGTTCAAGGACCATGTCTGTTTTAGGTGTGCCCTGTGTAATATAGATCATAGGTGTAATGTTTGTGCAGTGTGGTCCGTCGAAACGATGGTTAAGTTCCTTGCCCAGAAGGACTTAGCTGGGTCTGACGCGGGGTCAGGCGGTCCGAGAGGAAATCGTGGAGCGCCCGGTTCGGCCGTTGGGGGTGCTCCACGTCCCCAGCTGGAGGTGGCGGAGATGGCACCGCCGGCGTGGTTTGGTCCGGCTATGCAGGGTTTTCTGCATAGCGTTCTGCCCACGCTGGTGTCGTCCCTGCTACCAAAGGTTGGGGGGCAGTTTCTCCCCATGCCTGGTACGGATCCTGTCCTCGGACAGGATTCTGGACTGGTTACCGAGGGGGGCCGTCTCGTACGGCCCCCTGGCGGTCCCGTCTGGCTTCGGCCAGACGGGTTCTGTCTCTCTGCGGCCACCTCCGGGTGGTCCAGTAGCGGTGGCCGGTCCGTCAGGTGTGGGAGCCGTCCGCCAGGACGGCTCCACGGTTTATTCGTCTAGTGACGGCTCTTCGGAGTCTGAAGACGATGAGGCCGAGGAGGAGAGGTTGCTGCGGCCCGTGAAGCCGCAGGTGGAGAATATGGAGGTTGATTCCGTCCTGGACGGAACCGGCCTCCATTTGTCTGGTTTGGCGCAAGCCAGGTCAGCGGCTCCACCTGCGGCTGAGGCCAATCCGTTACCGTGCACCGGTTCCGTGCGGCTTGGTTTGTCACCAGCCGTCAGGGGAACGGGTGTGCCGGGCCAGGCGTGGTACTCACCTATCTCGCCTGGTCCGGCAGCCGGACATGGGGTGCCATTGGCGCCCGTGTCCGGCTATGGTTCCGCGACGGTTACGGGTCCGTACGGTTTTCCGTGCGGACCTACCCCATGGACCGGAGTGTTTCATGGGGTGGCGGCGGAACCATGTGGTAGCGGAGTGCCTGGCGTGTCAGCCGTGGCTCCTTGCCGGGAGGCCATGGCTGGCAGACCCGTGAGCACGTCAACGGGTGACATGTTTGCGGGGGTATCTTCTTCGGAGGTAGATTGGTCTGATGCTCTGGCGTGGCTAGCCAGAGTGGACCCGTCTGTGGTTTCGGCCACGGCCGATGAAGATGCGCCCCGTCCGTCGGTTGCGTCGATTAGGACGGGGATTTTGCCCGCGGCCCGGATCCAGTCAGTGGGACTGGATCCACGGTTCATTGATTTGTTGGATGCTATTTATAGTAAACAACTAATGACCAAGGGTCAGCTCCCTGCGGCCTCCAGGGAGGTGCGGGCAAGATGTCGTATTCCGCGGGGTGAATACGACAGGTATGGTGTAGTCCCGTCGGTCACGGAGGATGACCGATGGGTACTGGGCGTCCAGAGTGCCGGGTCGGGTGGTCCCGGTCCGGCACTAGTGGATAAGGCCCAGGTACACCAGGAAGAAGTCCTGGCCCTATGCGATGAGGGTGTGAGGGCAGCGATGAGCGCTGTCAATCACTCCTATCGTCTACTTCAGTCGGTGTGGGCTGAAGCGGGGGCAGGCCACCCTGTGCCACCTGTGGCGCTATCGTGCGTTAATGACGGCTTGGTGCTGTCAATGGACGCATTGGCAAGGGTGCAAGCGCGTGTGACGAAGTCCAGGAGGCAAATGGTCATTGACCATATGCGTCCGGCTACGGCAGTCAGGGAACGTCTTCTTGGGACGCCCCTGACAGGGCCTAGCATCTTTGGTGGCCAAGCGCGGGCCATCTTAGAGGACACCGCCAGTATTGCGCAGAATCGGTTAGCGGTAAATCTACAGCTAGAGCTAGTGCGGCAAGCGCACGCACTAGGGGCTGTGGGCAAGCCGCTAACGGGACAGCCTTCAAAGAAACAGAAAAAGCATAAGAGCAAGGCGAAAGCCAGGCCTATTGCGACGTCTGTTTCGGGTGGGTTCTCGGAGCCGCCGCCGGCGAAGAAACCCAGGAAGGTTGTAGAGGCGCCTACCCTCCCCAATGTTGCTCCTGACCGCCCTAGAGGTGGGAAGGGCAAGGGGAAGGGTAAGGGTAAGGCCTCAAAGGGCGGACAGAAGGGGCCGAAGCGTACCTGAGGGTACGCAAGCTCCCTTCATATCCGCCTGGACCGCACCTGTGCGACAGGAACAGCGGTGCCAGTTATACCCGTCGTGCCTAGAACGAAATGGTTCTCACTCTCTCTCGTTAAGAAAGGGGGGGGGGGCGGACTGCGAGCCGGACAACCCCGTTAGACGTCGAGGCATCTATGGTGGGTGGAAGGCTCATGCGTTTCGTCGAGGCTTGGCGAGGTGTGACGTCAGACAGTCTGGTCCTGGGATGGTTATCCCAGGGTTACATGCCGGAGTGGTGGGACTTTCCGCCACAAAATCTGTCTTTGGCACCTGTCTGGACACCCGTACCAAGGGAGCCAGACAAGTTAGAAGCCGTTCAAAAGGAAGTGTCGGGTTTGCTTCTGAAGGGAGCAATAAAACCAGCAAACCGGAACACTCCAGGCTTCTATTCAAACATGTTCCTTGTCCCCAAGAGCACGGGGGGATGGAGACCCATACTCAATCTCAGGCCATTAAATTGGTTTATCCATACGCCTCGGTTCCAGATGGAAACGCCGAGGTCGGTAATGGCGGGATTGAGGAAAGGAATGTGGTGTGTATCGATCGATCTGAAAGATGCATATTTCCACATTCCGATGAATCGGAGTTGGCACAGGTTTCTGAGATTTGCGTTTCAGAATCAAGTATGGGAGTTTACAGTTCTCCCGTTTGGCCTGTCGACAGCTCTGAGGGTTTTCACAAGAGTGGTCCTTGCAGTGACAGCGTTTCTCAGAAAAGAGAACGTGGCGCTACACACCTACATAGACGACTGGCTGCTCAAGGCAGACTCGGCAGCCAGGTTGAACGTGGATACTGCTCTGACTCTGAAGTTACTTTCAGATCTAGGCTGGATAGTCAACGAGGAGAAATCCGAGTTGACGCCCACTCAAGATTTCGTTTATTTGGGGATGCGATTCGACCTCGAGGAGGGCAGGGTTTACCCATCAGAGCCCAGAGTGGTGTCTCTGTTAGCCATCCTCAGGAGTTTTCGAGTGGGAAACCACATTCAGGCGAGGCGGTTCCTTCAGATGCTGGGCATGATGGTCTCCATGGAGCAGGTTATCCCGTACGCTGCTCTAATGCGAAGACCTATCCAGTTGTATCTGATGTCTCTGTGGAAACAGAGAACAGAACCCCTGTCAAAACTGGTGCCAGTTTTGGAGCCGATAATATCGCATCTTCTATGGTGGAAACAGCGTCAGAATCTCCTAATAGGGGTTTCGCTGCACCTACCCCACCCCCAGCTGTCCGTTTACACGGATGCATCGCTGGAAGGGTGGGGTGCCTGCCTGGGAGAACACCAGGTCTCGGGCACATGGACTCTCCCGGAGAGTCAGCTGCATATCAATCTGTTGGAAATGATGGCAGTGGAACTGGCGTTGGAAGAGTTCCTTCCGATGATCAGGGGCAAGGTGATATTGATACGGTCGGACAATTCGACAGTAGTATCATATATAAATCGCCAAGGAGGGACCAGGTCGCCCACCCTGTGCATCAGGGTGTGGCACTTGATTCAATGGTGCAGGAATTACTCGGTTGTTTTGAAAGCAGCTCATATTCCTGGCCGATTGAACATTCTGGCGGATGCTTTGTCTCGCAGACAGAGAATCTTGCCAACAGAATGGTCCCTCAACCCTCCAGTTCTACGACGGATCTTCGAGCATTGGGGCAAACCCAACGTGGACTTGTTCGCCACAAAGGAAAATGCTCAAATCATGACATATGTCTCGCCGATTCCAGATCCAAATGCCGTCGATACAGACGCTCTGGCGATAAGCTGGAGAGGGATGCACGCGTACGTGTACCCACCCACCATTCTTCTTCCGAAGGTATTGGTGAAGGTCAGGGAAGAGCCGTGTCTGGTCCTGCTAATAGCGCCGTATTGGCCGAGCAGGGCGTGGTTCACGGATCTTCTGGATCTGCTGGTGGAAAATCCTGTGCAGTTGCCCGAGATTCCGAACATAATCTCCCAGGCCAAGGGACGCTTCCTACACGAGCGTCCCGAAATGTTCAAATTGACTGCGTGGATGTTGTCAAACAACGTTCCACGTCGGAAGGCTTTTCTCGACAGGCTGCTGATTTCATCGCGGCTGCGAGAAGGAGGTCAACCTTCAAGTCATATAACAACAAGGTTAACAGATTTGCAGACTGGTGTGAAGAAAAGGGTATTGATACCTTTCAATCCACTATTCAGCAAATAGCAGACTTTCTCTGTGAGCTGTTCTTTACAGGACTAGCTCTCGTCACAATTGCTGGATACAAGTCAGCTTTGGCATCAGTTATCCCTTGTCTAGCCAACAGGGATAGTCCAGAGGTGGCCCAGTTAAACGTGATGTTGAAGGGAATGAGCAATCTCCGCCCGAGACAACCGGTAGTCATTCCAGCCTGGAGTCTATCTTTAGTGCTTAATGTACTGGCCAAGCACCCATTCGAACCGTTGCGTTCGGCTAGTCTAAAGCATTTGACTCTAAAGGCGGTCTTTCTATTGGCAGCTTCCTCAGCTAGAAGGCGCAGTGAGATCCATGCGCTTTCGGCAGAGAGGAACCGATTTATTGTTTCTGGAGAAGGTCTGCGTCTTCTGCCAAGAGCAGAATTTATGTCAAAGAACCAATCTTTGAGATATCCCGGCAAACCGATCATTATACCGAAGTTAACCAGGTTTGATCGTGATGCCAGTGTCTGGTGCCCGGTCCGTGCTTTGACTAAGTACAAGAAACGGACTGACTCGTTATGGTCGAACGATAGACATCTGTGGATCTGCCATAAAAAGCCTTATGGCGCCGCATCCATGGATACTATCTCTCGTTGGGTGGTCGAATGCATTCAGACTACTCATGAGATGGCGACTGGGCACCAGGTGCAGGGCGTAAGGGCACACGATGTTAGAGGAATAGCCGCCTCGACCGCCCTTTACAATGGTGTTCCGTTAGAGGACATCATGGCCGTTGCACAATGGCACTGTGAGTCCTCATTTACGGATTACTATATGAGGGATGTGTCAGACTCAGCCAATCCACTCGCTTTAGCTGTTTTGAAACGATAGTTAGTGACCACACTGCTTTTCCCCTTTTTTCACTTTGGTAAGAAAAGAACCTAAAGCAGGCATGGTCAAGCGAGAGGATGTCAACCAGATTGTGTCACTGATGGCCGAACCGGTGAATGGTTGTAGGCGGTACGTCTGAAGTCCTGTTATCATAAGGTAATTCAACAAGTGAGAGTTTTTTGTATTATGTATATGTATCATGTTCGTTCATCTTATATATTCATGCTCATTCCCAGGCTAATACAAGCGATATGCAGGGAGTAGTTAACCCTCTTGGCATATTGGTGTTTCAGGCGAGATACATGTTCGTTAGTTCTCTCCCTTTTCTTAGGAGAAAAAAGGGGGGGGGGGCTGTGACGCGAATGTGATTCGGTTCCATGAACTTGACGGTCCTTTTAGGTCTCCGTTAGTCAAGTTTGAAGTCTAAAATCTTTCTCCAACGGGCAAAATTAGCATGTATGGCTTGCCCCTTCCCACCAGGTTACTGATCAAATCTGGTGTATATCAGAAGTAACAGAATGGTGAGTATTGATCGAAGGAGAATGCAGGAAATGTCAATTTCCCTTTCTCCGAGATCTAACAATACTCACCATTCTGTTACGGACCCAGCCTCCCAGCCCCACGGAGGCAAGCCATAGTTTTCTCTTGTTTGGTGGCTATGCAAACAATATGAGCTCTATGGTAAACGGATACTCGGCAGTGGGGAGCCGGGTACCCGGTTCCCAGGAGTCGGTAAAGCTTTCTAAGTCTATAATCCTAGAGCCGCTGTCAAGGCCAGCTGTATATCAGAAGTAACAGAATGGTGAGTATTGTTAGATCTCGGAGAAAGGGAAATTGACATTTCCTGCATTCTCCCTGCTTTCATATCGCCTCTGTCTTTTCAGCGTTTTTTGTAATTTTTCTTTATTATTTTTCAAATTTTGTTTTCCCTTTTCTAGCGTAATCTTTTACTCTAAATCTCGGTATTTATTTTAATTTGGCAGTTGAATTTCATTCTAGGGGCATGATTAGGTATGACGTCTCTGCGCGTGATTCAACCAAGTAGTGTGTATTTCCCTTTATTTCATCATAAATGCTTATTTATGACATCTTCGTTTGTTTTTAATCAAGTATCAGTGTTTTGCGTATTTTACATTCGAGCTGATCCCGGAGATTCATTATCAATCAATCAATCCTTTTTTGGCATATCAAACACAATGACATACGCCATTACAGAGATGAAAATATTGGTTCTAAGACTATAAATATAAAAATAAATAAATAAATAAAAAATTTACCGGTTTAATGTGTAGGGCTGTTTTAAGTTTACTGCCTCTCGGCTTAAATATCGGATTATTTGGGATATCTAATTAGTTTCCCAATGAAATTGATATGGACGTTGATTTATATTGGACACAGTTATGAAATCATTATAGGAACCTGCCTCATGTACAGGATGACGATCTGACGTATTGTGTCTGCATAGGATTTAAAGTACAAGCTAGAGCGGCTAGTCAAACGTTGATGTAATCAATGTAAATTTTTATCAGATCACCTCCATTACTATACGAATTTAAAAAAATTTAAATTGGCGATGCCTATCAAGCGAGACAAAATTAGTAAACTCATTAAGCTTTTTAAAGAGCATTTTTCTCTCCTGATTGTATTGTGGACATTACTTTATAAAGTGTTTTTTCTTCCTTGATGAGGTGCTGGTTGCAAAGCTTACAGAATCGTAGATGAGCAGATATAGTGGTGTTTTGTACCTATCTTCCTCAACTTCTACCGTGTGTGCTCTTATCCTGAGTTTTGTTAAGTTTCTACGTTTTGTGAAATTCTTTTCAAATTGAAGATAATTTCAATGGCAAAGCTTTGTTTATATTTTGAACCCTGGTTATGTCAGATTCCAAGACAGTCAGAGGTTTGCCATAGTTCTCTTAACTGGCCCATGTCGTGCATTCTATTCGTAGAATCGTGATGATGTCATCACAAGTAAATTTCCCTTTGGTTCCCTGGAGCGGCGCCATTTCTGGAGGGACTAATTTAACATTTCAAGTGGTGGTTTGGGAAGCCCTAACTTCATTTTCCTTACTACATGTATCTTGCTACATTCAGTCACGATTTGATATTTTCGAATTCCAGACGGGATTATTGCAGATTCTCAGGTACAGGATTTGGCTATATCTAGATTCTAACCCCTCCCATAGGCTTACTATGGGTTTTCGGTTTGCCACGATATCTGGTTAAATCTCTGTAAATAAAATTATCTATAATATTTTCAGAGTCTTCAACATTTTAATAAGTAAGGCTATACTTATATGATACTTTTTTCTCCATTCAAAGTAAGCGGTAAAATTAAAATAACCAAAATAAACACGAGTTACCACTTTTCGTGAGGGCTAAGCATAAGGATAAGCCCAGGATTTTATGGTTGGAGCATCATGGCATATGTAAACTATGTGTTTCTATGAGCAGTCCTCTTTAGCATGTAGTAAGTTTGCCCCATCTATAAGGGTGGCCCTTATCAAAAGGGCCAGATGTTCTTGGATCTAGAACTCTTCTCTGCAGTCTCTTCTACCAAATGGTCTTCTGTCCCTTCCAATCAGAAGCTATTAGCATTAGAGGGGTTGTTGTTGGTTTTCTATGATTGTCAAGGAGTCTATAGAAGAGGCTCTACCTTGGAAAGTTGACCCAGGCTTCTGTTCAACGATCTTCATAGTTTTCAATTCTTATAAGGCTGGTGTCCTTTTATCTTCCTGAAGAAGTTATATCTTCTTTCTTTATCTCCTAAATTCAGGATGGAGTCCTCCCCTATCGCAAGTTTATTTTTCAGGCATGTGATCCTTTTCTATCGATCGTTAGGATACCTGTTTCATGTGCCTTTTTTACCTTTCCTTCTGAAGGTATATGAGTTTTGCTTTCAAGGATAGGGTATGGCAGTTTGAGCCATGCCCTTCGATCTGACCTTGGCGCTTTCACACATCTGGTCTCAGCCGTGGCAGGTGTCTTGCGCTGTCGTTTTATTCTTCAGTCTTTATAGACATTCGGTTAATAACAGCTAGGTTTTATCTCAATTCTTTAAAGATTTATTCCAAAGGTTTGCAGTTCACCTTGCAGCCTAGGTTGAATTTTATTTTTCAATAAGTCAAGCCTAGTGCCGTCTCAAGTTTCTCCCATCTAGGCATCTCCCTCGAGCTGTTTTCAGGGTCAAGTTTTTTCGTTCAGAGACAAGGGTAGAGGCATTCTTGTTGACAGTGATCCAAATCTTTCTGGTTTCCAGTCATGTTCCAGTTAGACGGATATTTCTTGCGGACCAGTAGTTCAGTCCTAGCAAGTTCTCACTCACCGAGTGGCAGTTTAAGAGGCTGGTTGCCGAAATCGTTTTCAAGCTTCTGGGTCTTGCCCATGTAGATCTTTTTGCGACATGTCTGATTGCCCAGATCTTATCTTTCATGTCTCCTTTTTCGGCCAGTCAGGTTTGGGCGATGATCGCACTGTCTCAGTTCTGGACAGGATTGTTGGATTTCATGTTCCTTCCAATATTCCTGATTCTAATGGTTCTGAAGATAGTCATGGACCAGTTTAAAGAATTTCTTCGCGCAGCACCCTTTTGGTGAGGATCTGATTGGTAGCCTTTCTCAATCCTCTGGTAAGATTTTGCTAGCCTTCTCCCAGTATCATCAGATCTCAGTCAAGTAAGGGGCTTGCATCTTCATCCAATCAAGAACTCTTCATCCTGTTTGTTTGGAGAATTTTCAAGTGTTTGGTCTCTGTGAGATCAACTTTTGTTCAATATCTCAGGAAATCATTGTCTCTTCCAGGAGGGAGTCGACCTGTCGAATTTGTACAAAGGTCGACTATTAAATCTTTGGAGTATGGTTTTTAAAGCATGTTTTCTATTTCCTAAGTGTTAGATTTTTAATCGTATCTATTTGTTTCATTTCATTTATCAGCTATCACCGTTCACTCTTCAGCTAGGAGAAGATCTGAAATTCATGCTCTTTCCACAGAAAAAGACAGATTTATCGATTCTGGGGACGGTCTAATTTTATATCCCAGAAGGGATTTTTTATCAAAGACCCAGTCTACCGTTATTCAGCCAAACCTATTATTCTTAAATTTTGATTGTCTTTTTCGCCGTCGGACAGATTCTGGTGTCCTGTCAGGGCCTTAAAAGTCTATAAACGTTTGTACCAATTTTTAAAAAGATCCGATTCTTCGCACTAATGGGTGAGGTCAATTTAGCCCATGTCAAGGCCTTCGTGGTATGGCTTCCTCCTTCGCTCTTTTCACCGGCTCATCATTGGACGATGTCATGAATGCAAGTCGCAAGTTGGAAATCTGAATCGCCTTTTACCTCTTTCTATTTAAAGGATCAAAGCCCAGCGGCCTCCTTTTTTTTAGAAATGTAACGTTTTTAACAAAACAAGACAAGGACCATTTACCAAGCACATCTCACCAATTTCGTTAATCTGTATGTCGGTCAGATATGGTGAGAATATTCTCTTGTTTTGTTTGTTTCATTGAGTTGACAATTTTACTTGTTTGATAATCACTGTGTGATTTGTTATGGATGCACTATTATGTTATTTTATTAACATTTTGATATGAGTTGTTTAATTTTTATCCTTGTTTAATGATTCTCAAATCTCTACTCACCAAGGGTTTTTAAGTGAGGCACTGACCAAATCTACGGGTTTAACAAGTAGTGATTGAACGGTAATGGATGTTTTTGTGGTGTAATAACAACCCCCAACAGACACCCCCCCCCCCTTGTGGGTTGGTCTGTAGTTTTATTAACCACTATAAAACATACTTACCCTTACTGTTCAATCACTATGACCCGGCCTCGGCTCCTATGCGCATGTGCGAGCGTGCTCAGTGACAGGTGTCACCAAGGGGTGAGTACAGACTGGTGCCAGTCTCTATCAGGTCATATGCTGGGGGTGTACCTTACCAGTAGCCTGTTTGTGGGTATACATAGAAATGGAATAGGCATATTGGGGTTTGTAAGCAAGCATAACAATCTTATTCTGGTGGCTAAATGCAGAGTAGTTGATTTAGCAAGTAAGTAGTGATTGAACAGTAAGTATGTTTTATAGTGGTTAATAAAACTACAGACCAACCCACAAGGGGTGTCTGTTGGGGGTTCTATCGTAGAGCCCATATTTAAGCTGTGTAAAAATTTTGTGCAACATTTATATATAAATCTGATTAAAATGGTGTCAAAAACGCTTTGTTACTATAATTTCACATCATGAGAACATACTTACCTCCCTAACACTCTTGATATACTAGTATATCGGCCCCTAAATTCAATAATGTTCAGAATAAAAAAAAGTTAGGTGCCTCTACTGGGCAGGTGGAATATGCACAGTCATGCACATGTCAGACCCCACCTCTGTGCATGCGCATACTGGTACATGTACTTCCGTTTTCTAATATATTGGCTTCCATGCAACTGTGGAAAACTTATTCAAGCAATTTTTAGGAAATTTTCATACTTATTTTATCATCCATATCTATAATGCCTGATTCTAAGACGCCAGAAGAGTCCTCTTCATCACCCATTAAGGTGATATTGTTCCATTTATTAATTAAGACTTGTGACTTTTATACGGTACCGGTTTTCGTTCGCGGCTGACCTGGCATTAGCACGTTTTAGGTGCTGGGAATCCTTGTTAAATTATCCCAGTTCGTAGGTCTACTAATCCCTTGTGTCTTTGTGTCCACAGGCTCAACTTATAATGGTAGTGTTCCTGTTCTTCACTTGGAGGTTGGTCACGTCTCTTTTTTCTGACTTATCATTATGATATGTCTAAGGGTCGGAGTTATAAGACAAAAAATATCTCCCTCCTTTTGTCCCATCCCCCCATCAAGACTACAGATCCGGCGGATGGACGGACATGTTTGTCTGCACAAGAGGATGGTTTACCTGTGTTCAGGATAATGGAGTTTATTAGTTATGGCACCTAATTATTTGAAAATTTGTATCAGTTCTTGCTGCCATCTTTATTGCACTGTATTCGCTCTTGTGGTTGTGCATGGGTTCTCAGATATATAATTTTAATATTATATTATTCTTGAGTGATGAATGTATGTAGTCCTAGGTATTTCTTGCATTCATATTCTGATGTCTACTCCCCTTGAAGGGGCTTTTGCATTGAGGTTTGATGTCATAATCAGCCAGAGGTTTTTCCCTTTTCCTTGATGTCATAATCTTAGTTTAGAGAAACAATTGATGTCATTATCATCCTTTGTTATGAATGTGGAGAGATATCTGGATAATCAGTCTCTCATCTTTTTTAACATTCTTTGTTATCCCTGACTGTGTTTTTTATTCTATAAAAATCAAGAGAAGACATCTGTCCCTTTAGGGTTGTCAGTAATAAAAGTGGGTGTCTTCTCTCTCGAGTTTGTTCTTGTATTTCCTAAAAAAAATAACAAATTAACAAACTAAAATACTCATTCTCTTCGTATGTCCATCATGGCAGAAACATCTGAAGGCTAGATTCTTCCCCCACCTCTGCCCATCCTGTACAGATTGTAGAATTTGTAACAAATGTGCTATTTGTAAAGAGTAGGGGGATCTAACCTTTGAATTCTTCTGTTCCCAGGCGAAGATGATGGTAGAGGACGGCAAGAGGGTGAGGAAGGAGAAGGAGGGTAAGAAGGCCTCTGAGAAAGGTGAGCTAGAGGCCTTCAAGGTAGAGTTAGTGAGTGAGATGCGCAGGACATTGAAAGACCTGATGCCTGCCATGCTTCACGGCATGCTTCCGGGCACAGGTGTTTCAACTTCCTATGCATCGACCTCAGTGCAGGTAGCCCCCATCCCTGTATCATTCCCTACTTGCTCGGACAAAGCTTTCAGTGATCCAGGGGTGGCCGTTTTGGACCCAGACTTGATGTTCGCATCGCCTGGTGATCCAGCGGCGCGAGCAGCATCAGGCGGGACCCGACCAGCGGACCTGACCACGATCACTTGCGGAGTACCCTCGTCATCTGGCCTCGGGAATTCTCCTGGTCAGTCTGGGTTAGCTTTCCTTGCTAACCCAGAGTCTAACTTTCCTGACCAGGAAGATGCCGGCCCACGGGATGATCATGAAGACATGGATGAGAGCGTTTAGACTCCTCTCATGGGGAGCGCGGCCGCTCGCACCTACGGTACTGTTCCCTTGGGAGCAGGGTTCATGATTCAACCTGTGGGCCGATTTGGAGCAGACGGCCGCCCTTATAAGATACCACGCTTAGCTGTGGAATCTTATACGGACAACCTGGGCCGCGCTAGTGTGCCTTATGCCCCTCACACGAGCGTGGCCTCAGTGCGTGGCCTGCCCGTGGAGAATGTCATGCCAGCCCTTGCGGGCCCGTATGAATTCCCTGGGCAGTCGGGTACGAGTCTATCTGAGAATGCTAGGTCTGATGGTTTCAATGGAACCAGTCATTCCTCAGGCAGCCTTGCACAGGCGGCCGATTCAGCCGTTTCTCATGACTCAGTGGACGCAGAGTTCGGGATCACTGGACTCGCGCATTCAAGTGTTGGATCCTCTCATTCATCACCCTCATTGGTGGATGGAGAGAGAGAATCTCTTGGCGGGGATACTGACCCCTCCCCACCCTCAAGTAACAATGTTTGTGGATGGGGAGCTTGCCTGGAAGAAGGCACAATATCAGGGCTTTGGAATCTGGATCAGTCAAAGGATCATATTAACATGCTAGAATTATGGGCTGTAATTCTAGGCCTGAAACACTTCGTAAAAGAAGTGGAGGGAAAGTTTGTGTTGATACGCTCAGACAACTCAACAGTAGCGAGTTACATAAACCGCCAAGGCGGAACGAAGTCACCCAGTCTCTGTATAATGACATGGAAACTGCTTTGCTGGTGCATGGATCATATGATTACCTTGAAAGCAGTTTGGATTCCGCGAAGGCTGAATCTGTTAGCAGACTCATTGAGCCGAAGGATGAGCATTCTGTGTGGCAATGTGTGGCGGATCATCTGTTAAATCATTGGGGAAAACCCAACATAGATTTATTCGCAATGAAGAAGGCGAAGATGATGACGTACGTTTCTCCGATTTCAGATCCAAGGGCTATCGCAATAGATGCGCTAGCTATCAGTTGGAAGGGAATGTATGCATACGCATACCCTCCAACAATCCTTTCTTCTTCTTTTCGATCGCTGGTATCACACTTGGAGAGCCGTTCTCAAGAGCATCCAACAATCCTGATTCCAAGGATTCTTCAGAAAATCAAACAGGAGGAATGCCAAGTGCTTCTGATCACCCCGAATTGACCAAGCCGATCATAGTTTATGGACCTGCTGGACCTTCTGGTCTGCAATCCGGTTCCTCTGCCTCTGATGGACAATATTATCTTCCAGGGCAAGACCCTTCACAACAATCCATCAATGTTTCAATTGACTGCATGGATGTTGTCAATAAATCTGCAATTAAGGAGTGCTTTTCTGAGCAAGCAGCCAATTTCATGGCCAGAGCCAGAAGGGGGTCAACCTCCAGAGCATATAATTATAAAATCAACAGATTTGCAGAATGGTGCTCAAAGAGATGTATCAGTCCAATGGATGCATCTATTCAGGTAGTAACTGATTTTCTCTGTCACCTGTATGATGCCTATAGTCTTAAGCCTAATTCTATTGCTGGATATAAATCAGCATTAATGACTGTTATCCCTTGCTTGGCAAAGAGGGGGAGTCGTTCTCTGGTTCTTCAAGTTTTGAGTGATAAACCTTTTGAACCACTTAGTGCTATTTCTATTACATTATTGACACTTAAAACTATTTTTAACTGCGGCAGCCTCAGCCAGACGCAGAAGTGAAATTCATGCCTTGTCTTCTGAGCCTGACCGTTATATAGTTACAGGTGAAGGCCTTAAGCTTCTACCGAGATTGGATTTCTTGGCTAAGAATAAATCTTTAAAATTTCTGGGTCAACCTATAATTTTACCCGCTGTAACCAGATATGATCCTGATGCTAAAGCATGGTGTCCTGTCCGTGCCTTAAATAAGTACAAGAAAAGGACTCAGGTTTGGCGGACTTACCCATGCTCCCTATGGTTGTCATATATTGAACCCCATGGTAGGGCGTCAAGAGACACTATTTCCAGATGGATAGTAGAATGCATTCAGTTCTGTCAAAAGACAGTCACTGGAAAACAAGTAGATAGAGCCAAGGCTCATAGTGTCCATGGTGTGGTAACTTCCACGGCATTATTTAATGGTGTTTCTGTTGAAGACATTATGTCAGTAGCCCAGTGGCACTGTGAATCGAGTATTATCCAATCTGCTCACCGTCTCAATCCTCAGAAAATAACTCAGAAGTATTTATTTGTGATTAGTTTTTACTCCCCTGTTATTTACAAATATCACATTTGTTAGTAGGGAATCCCTACTATTTCCGGTTACATTCTCTTCATCCGTATGGGGGAAGAGGTGATTTCCGCGCTCAAGACAGAGGTCAGTATATGTGACCATTTTGTTTTTTGTCTTGTTGGTTGTGTCATGTTATTAATCAATAGGGTGATGGTTAATGTCTCTTAATTGTGGTTCTTTCGAGGGTTTTTTTTTAAATGAAGCAATTCTTCTTTTTCCAATGTCTAGTAATACTTGTTTCAAGTATTAGAGAATGTGCTAGTCATTTAGAGCAGCGTTTTTTCCTAACCTTCCTCAAAAATAGGGTGGGGGGGGGGGCGGAGTGCAGTTGCGTTTTGATCAATCTCTCTTCATCGGTCGATTATCCGATGCAAAATTCTATTCCTGGTTGTGTTTTCAGACACAATTTCAGATGTTTTAAATCTCTTGAAAATTCAAAGAGCTAGTCTCTTCGAGGGTGTGCTGGGTTTTAGGGCCTTGCCTCCCTCCCGCCAAATTTACTTTCAAAATCTGGCTTTTATCAAGAGTGTTAGGGAGGTAAGTATGTTCTCATGATGTGAAATAAGAAAATTTATCAAATTTCTTTTTCACAAATGAGATGACATACTTACCTCCCTAACAGCATCCCAGCCTCTCCACCCCACAGAGGCCTGGTCCTTTGGTTATTTGAATAGTTGCTTCTATGTCAGCCAATATTTAGTAATGGAAGTACCAGTATGAGCATGTGTAGAGGTGGGGTCTGACATGTGCATGACTGTGTACATTCCACCTGCCCAGTAGGGGCACCTAACTTTTTATAATTCCGAATATTATTGAATTTAGAGCCGATATACTAGTATATCAAGAGTGTCAGAGAGGTACACATGTAAGTATGTCATCTCACTCATGAAAAAGAAATTTGATAAATTTTCTTATTTTCTGCGAGTTAATTAACCCTAGGATGTCATAGGGTGAATCACATCCGACAAGAACTGTGATAACGACACTGAAGACAGGAGCGCATGCATTTGCATTGTGATGTCTCTATTGGTGATAGTGCTATCGAAATCATTTAAGTATGTGCCGATGGAAGACATTAAGACGCTTATCACACTATCTCAAATTTATGGAATATATTTGTTATTTTCATACATTAGTTGTCGAACCTTAAGATGGCCATTTTCTATGAGCATGCCTGCCAATTACCTGAATATTATCATATCTCTCTTGAAGTTTTGAGGCTAGTATGAAAACATACGTACCTAAAGATGTATTGGGATGTATTTAAGAACTATTTAAACTCATATTAATAGAAGAAACTTTAATAACCTTATCTGCTGTAGCACCAGTGAGAGTGTTGATTCAAAAGTGGCAATTGTATTGACATACCTATACTATCGCATCATTAATTTATCTCAAGATCAAAACTTGGGTCAAAATCGGCACCATCAGAGAAATCAGACAGAGGACTGTTATTATGTATTCTTCAAAATTTCCACAAATATAGTTTATATATTCCTAACACTGCTGAAGAGAACCCCTTTATAAAATCCAATTTGCAATTTTATTGCGATAGCGTTGGATGACGGAGAAAAAAATTCAACCTATGACATCCATGCGCCTCATCCGGGAATAGAAATTTAACTAATGTATCACGTATTTAAATAACGAATGTATATATTTCTAATTTCAGCACAGAGCTTACAATTGTATTTTCGAAAACATTACAGTCTGGAGATTCATTTTATACAAAGTAGTATAGAGGGTCTGGCGTTCCCTTTTAAGAGACTGTCTCTTCTTAGAGATAACTTGATAATGCTATGCATGTATAATAAGGCAATCACTTCCAAGATGTATGTGTACTAAACTTAGAATTCATATAGAAAATGATGCCAGACAAACTGAATGAAAAAGAAATTGTATACTATTATATCTTAAGTCCCTACCATTAAAGTCATCTTTGACACCCACCAATATGTGCAATTAAAGCTTGTAGCTCAAAACAGATGCTCTCTTAATACAAGTCGATTGCTATATAAAATGCCTTCAGGGGATAAATGATAGTGTTTTTGCGAAACAACTTGACCACTTCTTTATTAACCACCACCTTATGCCTAACAAAATCAAGTCATAAACATTTTGAATGTATGTACATGATTACTGTATTCTGCAGCTGTAGTGGTAGCAAAATCCTCTAGCTGCAATCAATCCTTATTCACTTTTGACCACTGTCTTGCCCTCAGCCAAAATCTTTAGCTTCCTCAGATCCATTTTGACTATTCTTTTGATTTTCAGAGGAACTACAGCAGGAACACATGGCCAGTGCCAATGCTACCGAGCGATTGCAAAGTCTTGAAGAAGAGCTAAGCCGTGTGAAGAATGAATTGGAGGGTGTAAGGACAGCTGCTGCGCTTTCTGAAGTGGGTAAAGTGGATGAAATAGAATTAATGAGGCAGCAGTATTCAGGAGAGGTAGACAGCATACAACAAATAATGAAAGGTGGGTTATGCATAGCGGGCTATTATTTCATCCCGTAGCAAATGTATGTACCGGTATGTACGTCTGGAAAATATTGTCACTGCAACTCCTCTTGGGCCTACAGGTTGAGAGAGAATGGGATGAAACTTGACAGGATGATTGTACACCACCCAAAGATGTGCCAAATGTTAACATTCTTTTGGCATCGGTCATGCATGACTGATTTGATGGTGTTGTGCATTGTGTATATCAGCCTCCAGCTGTTTTGACAGGTTTATATCTTGTAAATACGAACACATAATTCCATCAAAAACAAGATCTGTTATTAGCTCACCTGTCATTGCATGTTCTGAAAGACAAAGTAAGTTTATGACATTGCTTTAAGCCTTTAATGGTCAAGTTTTCTAATCATAAATTTGATTGCTCGTTGTTCTTCCAGCGGTGATCGTGAATTTTCCAGAATCCTTTAATGCACTACACCTCCTTAGCGGGTGGCCCAAATTCAAGGAAACTTGAATGGAATGATCCTATGGTAGTCGGCTGAAAGTCTTCTAACAAGGATTTTGATTGGTCATTTCTTTCGGTGGCCATATTTCTGAAAATTTTATAGAGAAATCCTGTAAATTGTATATATACTAAACATGGAAGATTTTAACCGAATTTGACTAGAAGTATCCTATGGTTGTAGGTTCCAAGCGTCTTTAGAATTTTGATTGGTTCATTGACCAGTGTCTACTTATCTGGTAGTTTTTAGAAATAATCCGGGTTATTTTAATTCTGTTGTAACTTGAGCTATTATCATGTGTTGACCAACTGTGTAATGTATTTTGTGTGTGTGTGTGCGTGCATGTTTACATGCTTATGTGTTTACATGGTTACATGCTTATGTGTTTACATGGTTACATGCTTATGTGTTTACATGCATGCATGCGTGTCAGAAGGTATATCTAAAAAAGTACTGCTCTGACTTCACCCAAATTTTAACACTTCATAGGAGCTTCCAATGTAAGACTTAGAGTATTTCCAGCAGTGCCCTAGTTAAAGATGTTGTGAGGACTAGATACCCGATCGCTCTGATTAACTTGACAATCATAATACAGATTCTCCTTTACTAGAAGAACAAAATGCTTTTTAAATTTTTGTAATCGCCCCAGCCAAAGCTGAAATAAGCATATAGCAACCACCTTGACAACCAAATGTTTTTAGCTATCACGCTAGAGTTGTGACGTCACACCGAGATGACACCAATTCCTATTAGTCTAGATTATTATCTCGGGGAGCATAGCTAGGCTCTCTACTGCTGCGCGTATTAGGCACCTATGTACCTATTCTTTGACAATTCATTGTTCACACAGGGACACTACATTGTTCGAGATGCACAAAGGGTCAATAATATCGAAGTTGATGATATTTTTGTTGATTAAACTTAAAGGACAGAACGTATAGGCCTGTTAGAGGTGACAGTAACATCGGATTTCGTGTACATGAATTAGGCTGTATTTAATCCAACCCACCCACACACTTCTTGGAATACAATTCTGCAAATGCATATATATCTTATCTTTCTGGATTGACTGCAGAGATTTTGCATAGATGCTAGACATGCATGTACATAACTTTTTAAATGATAGTTAACTAGGCCTACACCGCTCAGTGCACCTACCATTGTGTAGGCTTATGAATAAATTTATGATTGCAATATAGCAGTTACTCCAGTTATGTGTTTAAAGTTAACGAAAATGCTGGGTAAATATAAATCTAATCTAAACTAATCTATTTGCGCATAGTCTACATTGACATATTTTTTACAGTACACGGTTTGTTTACAATTTAGACAGCGGTAGAGGTGCGTAGCGAGGCTTTACTGCCGTCCGCACGCTTATAGTACAACTTAAATAACATATACTGTTGAATATTTTGAACATAATTGGTTTGGATTTCAACCCAAATTGTGTTCAAAATATTCAACATAACATTTCTTGTATCATGTTCATATGGTTCTAACTACCATATTTGTGATTTTGCTTTGGAAGCATTTAAACTTATTTATGAGCTGCACTGTAAGTAAAGATGATACGCTAGCGACCTCTGAACATCTGTCAGTTCACCTACCTATTTAAAATTTGTTCATCTGCTACAGTTTTGCTTTTTCATAACATTGAAATATGAGTGTATGCTACTTCCGTACATGGAAGAAGTTGGTTTGAAAACGATATAGTTCATATGGTTGTCACAGGCGTGAAAGTATCGGCCCAGCATCAGCCCAGTAAGATGCGTTATCAGGGACGTGTTGACCCATACATGCCTCTACATTATTATTATACAAACACATTGCCAAAAGCTTATAGTTAAGCAATTACATTCTAATCAGTAATCACAGGAAATTTCACATAGGACACACTTATTGTACATTCGTAATCTTCAGAAAAAGTTGTAGCTGCACTCTAGCCTATACATTTAGATATGAATAATAGTACAATTATAGCCATCGTCAGCCTCTCCCACCCACCTCGGTCATCACGCTCACATCCATTCATCCCAGATATTACCTAGTACACCCAGTCCTTTCAAGAATGGTAATGGATCCGCAATTAGGCCTACTAGACTACAGAGTATTTGTCACGTGCATTGAAATATTGCCGATTTTCAGCATTGCCCATGGTTTACCGTAGTTATAGGCCTATTATTATGCAACCTGACATAATTTATGTTATGGTAGGTGAAGTCTATCCTGTTAAATGCACGTTTTAAAATATGTTACCTTTGTACTACAGACAGAGAAATATTGACCCAGCTCACAGCGCCGTTCCCAGTGTGACGTCACAGCAAGTGTTGATGTGATTCAGATTGAGGCGTCATTTAATCTCGTTATTTGGGCTGCTTAACATATTTTTCTCACTCCAAAGTGACGCTATTGTGTTTAAACAGTGTAGTAGACCATAAAATTAATTAAATATCGTTATCGACCGCAAGTCTTCACAAGACCTTTAATTTGTCAGTCAGCCAGCGCTATACTGATGCAATTTATTTTTAGTCAGTACCAGCTCACCTGGATCAGTACTGATTATGATATTCCAAAGTCCTGCTTTGCAAGATCCTACAAAATAACTATATATAGTATGCATGAAATCATGCTGAGAACAAATGTAAAGTACTGAGTATTTCATAATACTGCTTATAACAAAGGTGCTACTGCCATACATTTCAGGATCTATACTGCAAAATCACTCGTCAAGAATATCTTGATGTAAAGTAAGTAAAAGTATTGTGTCAGCCATTTCATACTGTCACAGAGCAACACTGCTCCTTTAAAATAGGCTGTAATTGTTGCAGTATCTCTGTCCGTAACTGATACTCGTAAATTTTACAATTGACCAGTATCTCATCAAAACCAGTGAGTATTTTACTTTACTGATGCCTAACTGGAGCACATTTGACATGATCCAGATTAGATAAAGTTATGTATCAATCAGAAACCACTGGGTCTATTTGGCTCAAATTTTAACACAACAAACGATGTACACAACTTTGGTCATGATTTGAAAAATCTGGAGAGTCAGAAAATGTTTATAATGTAACAACAAATGGTAAGTTGATGGGTCTATGGATCGCTCTTGTTAGTTTTGCTTGTATTTTTAACCAGATGTGCTATGTTTTCAGAGGCAGCAGAGGATGCCACTCAGAGGGTTAGTTATTCCTATGAAGAAGAGAAAAAGTTGCTGATAAGAAATGCAGAGAAACTTGACAACCAGGTGTCGGAGCTTAAGAACCAGCTATCACGGGAAAGGTAAGATAAGTAAAAAGTCTCAATTTTAAGCCTACTCTGAATGGCCTATTAGTAAGCGCATCCTTAAAGGGGAACACAAGACAGATCACCGTCATTTGCATGAAACACGCAGTTCTATCGTAGAGCCCATATTTAAGCTACTGTGTAAAAATTTCTTGCGACATTTATATATAAATCTGATTACAAAGGTGTTAAAAAAACGCTATGTTTCTATAAATTTCTGCGAGTTAATTAAACCTATGACGTCATAGGTTGAATCCCATCCAATAAGAACCATGATAATGGCACTCTGAAGACAGGAGTGCATGCATTTGCATGGCAATATCTCTATCGGTGATAATGCTATCGACATCATTTATATATGTACAGATTGAAGAGATTAAGACGTTTATCACACTATCGCAAATTTGTGGAATATATTTATTATTTTCATACATTAGTTGCCGAACCTTAAGATGGCCATTTTCTATGACGATACATGCCAACTGCATGAATATTACAGTATCTCATGAATTTTTTGGGCTAGTATGAAAACATAAGTACCTAAAGATGTATTGGGATGTATGTAGTAACTATTTAAACTCTCACATTAATAGAAGAAACTTTAATAACGTTATCTGCCATAGCGCCAGTGAGAGTGTTGATTCAAAAGTGGCAATTATATTGATATGCCTATACTATCGCGTCATTCATTTATCTCGAGATCAGAACTTGATGTTAAAATCGGCACCCTCAAAGAAATCAGACAAAGGACTGTTATTATGTATTCTTCAACATTTCCGCAAATATAGTTTTCTATATTCCTAACACTGTTGAAGAGAAACACCTTATAAAACGCAATTCGCTATATAAAATTGCGATTACGTTGGATGACAGCGAGAAAAACGTTCAACTTATGACGTCATATGCCTCAACCGGCAATAGAAATTTAACTATTGTATCACATATTTAAATAGCGAAGATATATATTTCTAATTGGAGCACAGAGCTTACAATTATATTTTTGAAAACGTTACGGTCTGCAGATTCATTTAATACAACGTAGTATAGAGGGTCTAGTGTTTCCCTTTAATAGCAGTCGTATGTCAATTTTATTGGCTGAGCCATTTCAATTTCTTAGCCGTTGTAAAACCGCAAATGTATCTAATAGAATCGCATCCAAATTTCAGCAGATTATATCTAGGTTTTTGTGAGTTAAATAATTGTCAAATGAAAAGAAATTTGAAAATAAGTTTTGCAATAACTTCACGGAAACAGCATAGAAATTACGGCACTTCCTTATATGAAACAACTATCAACGAAAATGTTATCAAATGGGTACTCGTTAAACAGTGATAATTGAATTGAATGTATAATACTCGGTCATCATCGCGTAATGGTTACTATATATATATATATATATATATATATATATATCCTGTATTGCGCAAATATATACCCAGGTACAAATATTAGCGTTTTTGCGCTACTCGAGTTACGACCTAGAAACTCGTCCTATATCCGAAGTGGATTTATCAAGTGAGTTGTATTTTTTCTCGATGACATTTTATGTAAAAATTAGGATTAATTTTGATGAGATAGACGATGTTTATTAAAGCATGCACAATATTTAGGTGGTCCCATTTAATAATTTCACTCCCGCGATGATGGATATAAGGTATACATTAAGCATAGTCGTAAGACGTTAAGAATTTGTGCTTTGAAATTGTGTGCTATATACGTGCTATTTTTTATCCTTTTAGAGAATCGATTTCAATTTTTTATTGAAATGCACCTAATAGAAGTTGCCCCCCCCCCCCCCTTTCTCAGAGATTTTGATTTAAAGAATTTACAGCCCTTGTCCTTATAGAATCCGTGGTTAGTAAAAGGAGATTTATGGTACTATTCAGGAAAGCTGTCTTTAAACCCTTTAACCCTCAGATTTGTCCAAGAAAACCTTTAATTGATTATCTTACAGAAAATGTTCATTTGCCATGGTTCTGCTCAGGATGAAATTAGTTCCAGACATATTTTAGGTAGTACAGGTTTAAGAGACTACCATTTTGTGTACTAATAACTGGATACTTAAAAAACAATTCCAGGATGACGAAAGGTGTGCTTTATTTGAAAGATTATTACATGTTTAATGAAATTACACCAGAATAATAACCAGATACAAATAGTGTAACCTAATTTCTACTTCGAATAATACTTACCAGATGTACTATTATGATAATGTCTATTATCTAGTCTAGCTCAAAATGAACAATTAAAAACTCGGCACTCCATGGTCCTGCCCATACTGTGTCCGGGAATTACCATAGTCCCAGGTACCGAGTCAATTCTCAATCATAGTCAGATTTGTCTATTTTGCTCGACTTTGCAGTCATGTTTTTTGTCAAGCTCAATTTAAGTCTAAATTTTGTGTCTCAAGTGTGTAGTGAGAGTTCCTATTGCTATATTCATGGAAGGAAAAGGGAAATCATCACTGGGGCAGGTTGTATCAATCTAGAATTAATACATTCGTGTCGTAATGACTGTTTAAAATTTCCTTAAATTGGCACATTGTTTTAACCCTGTGGCAGCGACGGGACATATTATCGGCTTGAAATAATTATGTTCCTAGTCCGACGGGACGTATTATCGACAAGAGACAATTAGACGGCGGGAGCGATGGGACGTATTATCGGCTCAAGCTACCACCAGTTTTCGATCGCTAAATATGCAAGCATTACTGGCGTTTTATCCAATCAAACTTAGTGTTACATTACGTCAGAAGGCCGAATTTTCTAAATCCACTGTCAATTGGTCAATTCAGTTTGTTTACAAATTTATGCGGGAAAATATAAATAGATCTTTGTGAATGAAATAGTTTGCGTAAAAATGTTGAAGATGATGAAGCAACTCCTTTATTTAAGCGAGTACCTGATTATCCGGATAGATGGAATCGGGTATTATTATTATTATTATCATTATTATTATAGAGCTGCTCAATGATTGGGCAAGCTGGAAAATCTTTGTAAACGGCATCCTATACTAGCAGTGTCATATATAATACGGAAATGCGAACGCAACCCGCTCTCGGTAGTTAAGAAGATCACGAATTTCGTTCGTTATCTTTGTCACGGGTATGATGTTACAGATTATGACAGTTCGTTTAATTTTAATGAAACTTTAGTTTCCACGCTTTTAAATTATTTTATAATGACAGTTTGCCATTACTGAATAATTGAAAGCCTCTCAAAATTACTGAACATCCATCATGGTGAAATTATTTAAAATCAATGGTCGAGTGGGGTTTAGGCATTGAGAGACACTTGCCAATAATTTGAAAAAAACACATATCCCCCTACTATAATATATATATTATAGTAGGGTGATATGTGGTAGTGGTATGCATGGACGAAAATTCAAAGGCCTGTGGTCTGGAACCTTGAAGGACATATCAGCATAGACAATACAATTGTTTTAAAGATATTGACCACTGTGGAGATATGGTTCACATGGGGACAGAACGAGGGGGGGGGGGGATTGGGAGATGCCCCCGCCCCCTTTTTTCCTCTCCCACAGTTTAGATCCCCACCCCACCCAGGTAAAAACACATTCCGACACCCCAGTTATTACGCTTGATTGCCCTGTCCATTTTTGTCACTCTTACTGCGGTTTGCTGCTGTTCATGTTGCAATGTTATTAATGGAGCTATCCTTTTATTTTTCAGCTTGAAACACCATTTGAGAGAAAAATGAAAGCAAATTTAAACTTGATGATTTTTATAAACCCTGTAACACTTAAATTTGCTTTTAAAAATTACATCTCATAGTAAATATCCATTTCCAGACAAAGAGAATCTGTTTGAAAATTTACCACTCGGTTATTGCGCCAGACATTCCAGTCGTACTTTTTCAAAAATATTCTCATGATCTGCAAATGGCCATTTTGCAAGGTCACTGCTGTAGCCGTTTTTGGCTGGCTTGTGTGTTATAGGGTTAATAATATTTAAATACTGTATTGTGTAAACTACCAGTGCAAATATCAAATAAAGTTATCTCGAAGTGAGAGGGAGAGAGAATCTCATATTAGGTAATCAGACTGGACTACATGTATGTATAGTAGATTTGTTGAATATATCGAGTCCAATTTGATTGAGAGCTGCTGCTGCTTTAGGCAACAATAGATTCCAATTGAATATATCAAAATATACTCAACAGATTACTTTTTTAGACTTCAGGATCTTTACCCTTGTCCTGCAAGGGGAAGTGGGTATTTATTACATTTGTGTGCGTCCGGTATTGCATCTAAAATATTGATCCTACTGGTTTTAAATTTTAACGCAACAAAGCAACATAACCTAAACAAGGATTTCCAGAAGTTGTCTGTGATATGGACAAAAACCCAGGATCCAGATTGGATACACATTTTAATCTATGGACATCTCGGAAACTACTGGTTAGATTTTGCTCAAATTTTAACAAAGTGGAGGGCCATACACTATGATTTAACAAATTTGGATGTGTTAAAATTTATTTTAAAACCGCTATGTACATTGTGAGGAAAATGGTAGGGTAGTCTCAGCAGTGGTTTACAATCTCTGATTACTCGTGTTCATAATGTTATCTATCAAGCATCAAGTCCCCGACAACACCGTTGTGCTTTAAAAATTGAATCTACCCATCAATGGAATCTAAGTGATAACTAGATTGCTTGGTTGATGATGCATTATAGCAGAACCCATGTTCACCACTTAGGCAGCACTCCATAATCACCTACCAAATTTGTTTGAATTCCAACCACTGATTTTTTAAGAGTTGCATTACACAGAGACTGGAGTGGATTGTTGTGGAAAATCTGGATGTCATAAGGGGAAATGATCTGTGAAAGCAGGAGTTAAAAATTAACATGAGTCAGAGGCTAGTAGAAATTGACTATGACTAGTACAATTTGTAACCGACCAGCCTGATGGTAACAATTTGATATGTCAATGGTCAAGGTGGCCAAAAAATGTCATTGCTGTGATCTTCAGAAATGTAGATATTCAGAGCAAGAGAAGACTATTTGTAAAAATGTACCACTAGAATGACTTGCTCGATAACTGAACCAGTCATTCCAGTGTTAAAATTTCAAAGATAGTCTTCCCTTGGTCACCAATGAAAATTTCATGGGCTAAAGTAGAACCTAGTAATCCTGCTAGAGAAATGTAGTGGCTCATTTGGCCTTAATTTCAATTCATGGAGAGGGTGTGTGAGAGCGATCTTTTGAACACCCACTCTTCTCCCCCCCCCCCCCCTCCCTATTGAATTCCACACAACAGTTTGGGAGGAGTTAGCGTGATGGACAGTTTTTTTTATATTTGTCCTTTGGACCCCATCCCCTGACCCACAGGGGGTGGAACCAAATCTAAATATGGTCTTACAAAGCTCAATCATGGGTAACCCACATACCAAATTTGGTTGAATTTCACCCACCTGTTTGGGAGGGGATAGCATGATGGACCGACAGACAGGTAGATGGAGGCGATTATAATATCTCCATTTTTTCAAAACATGGGGATCATGAAAGGACCCAAGGCGATAAGATACAGGTAGGTAATTAATTCAAAATCTTTATACAAAAATGTTAATTTCTTTTGGATTGAGAAATTAGGCTACCACCATCATTGGCCACGGCACATTGTTTCCAGGATTTGTCGGTGAAAGGGTTAAACATAGCAAAGACTGGAATTGACAAGTGGACATGGCAGAAATTTAGATTTTCTAATAGATGAATCCACTTTTAGCTCGCCCCATCTCTAGGTAAGCTCCATCCAAGATTTGCGTGTGTTGGGTTCAGTTTACACACTTTGAATCCTAAATTCCCAATTCCATGATAACTATAGATACAGCTAACCTGTTCAATATTTTGAAACTAATCTGACTGGGGTCTGTTCAATTATTCAACAGAATGTTTAGTAAATGGCATACAATTCGTACAACTGACAGACTTTCAAAAGTGCATGATGGACTTTGCTACGTCATCCAATAAATATTTTGATTGTGACGTCAGCCTATATGTGATGTAATTCATTATGATGTCATATACTTGGGTGACAGATTGGATTCATCTATTATTTAACCCTTTCTCATTTTCACCGACAAATCCCTGAAAAAGTATGATGCTTACAGTATAAAATTTATTCTTTTGAATATTTAGAAATTAATTTGACTGAAAGCCATTGCTGCCTAACGCAGTTTGCAGTCAAACTAATTAAAAAATATTCACCAGTTTTCCTCTATCGTATCATTAAAATGAGGTATGGGGAATTCATCGGAAAAAGGGTTAATCTTACCTTGCTCGTGTGCAGATTTATGTTGTATATTTCACTGCCATCGAATCATATTTGCGTCGTTCTTGGCTGATTCATTGCGATGGAGCCCAGTGTATACGGTGTCTCCGAATTCATAATCATATCAGTAATTTACATTAACAATTTTGATTGAATTCTACCAAAAGCTTTTGGAGATGGATGGATAGACAGATGAATGGAGGCAATTGCAATATCCCAGCAGTCTTAGCAGTCTTATTTTACACAGATCAACAAATTTTTCTCTTTATAAAATCCATGTTAGTGAATCCATCAGCCCACTTAGCAGAAGAAAGTCTCTGTTTTTACGCCATTGTCCGCTCACCTGAAAAAAATAGGAACAATAAGTTAGAAATAGGCAAATTCTAAGAGTTATATTAAGACTAACAATCAAATTTTTTCATGAAAATTTCCATTTTCTCATAGACAATGCCCATATGCAGACCAAGAGCCAGTCATTCCAGTGATACATTTTCAAAAATAATGTTACTTTGGTCGGAAAATTTACATTTTCCTAGACAACTGCAGCAGTTTTGGCTTGACTCAAATGTTAGCTGGTTAACAATATACATGTACGGCGCAGGGTCATAAGGATATACTGGTAAGCCCTATGACCCGACAACGGCTGTTATGGTCATACACCGCCCTCAGATTTCAGCGCAGAAATGAATAATATAATAAATGGTGGGCATATATAGTCCAAAAAGGGAGTATGACTACTAGTTACTGGATTAGCCTTTTCAATCGACAAGAGTGAATAAAAAATTTGTTACAAATGTTTCTAAATTCTGTTGAATATTTTGAAACTAATTTGACTGGAAGCTGGCTAAGGCAGCACCAGCTTCAAACTGGATTCAAAATATTCAACATCTTACCTTTATAATGACTGTAAACGTGAAATTCTGGAATTGCAGGTTCAAATGTGATAATTGTTTTTAATTTTGGGAACTTCCATGATGGTGCAAGTTTGTTTCAGGGCCCCGGTTCTCTATATCTTTGATCAGAGGATACTGGCCACACAGTAAATGGTGATAGAATGTTTGTAACAAGGGCAATAGTGAAATATTTGTTTTCTAAGGAATAATTAGTAAGTTCCAATCATCAATGATTGTTAGTCAATGTGGTGTTACTTCCCAAGTTTTCAGTTACTCAATGACTAATTTAACCGTGAAAGTTATAGATTGTGGTAAGAAAGCAGCAGAACCAATAATATATAAATCCATTTGTTTACCTCTGGTCGCGAAATAACAATAAGGTTATAGATAAACAATCCGATAATCTCAATCATCGATGCGTGTCTTTGTTTACAATTTCCGAGAAAACTTACTCTTCAAATTACTAGCATTAATTAGGCCGAGTTGAGATGCGAAAGCTGTCAAATATATCGGCATCCTACTTCCCGATTGGCAATATGGTTAATCTAGTCATCTGTCTACTTTTTAGTTTGTGGCGTACAAGAGATATGCATAGATTGACACATTTGAACACACGACTCTTTTGCAAAACAGCTGATCGTGTCGCCATCTTGCCAGAAAAATTAATATTCATGAATTCCCGACCAATCAGACGTGTCAGTCTTATAGCGCGTGATACGGTGATGCCAATAACGGGTAATGAGCTTGGTACTCGTATATTATATACGGGTACGATTCTACAAATTCCTCTCGTTCTCTCACGATAAACGATTCCTATTGGAGAAGCCGCTACGAAAAAATGTCTGATGCTATAGAATCTTAGTGTAAAACATTCGCGTTCGCTTCTTAAATTGCTAATTGCAACCAGCAATGGTACATAGCATAAAATTTGCCATTTATTCGTTGTCAACGCTGAGAAACCCTGGTATGTGTTCGGTTATGTATAAAGGAATTATTCAACATTGAATGAGGCCTCCCTCCAAAAATTTTACGGTACCACGACATAATATAATTGCCATTTTCACATCTTATCGGATGAAAACCTTCACAAAACTTTGGTATCTGTTAGTTTTAATACCATTGTGATTAAATTTATCAATGGCATTTGTAAAATTTAAAAAAAAATCGATAAACTGCAAACATAGACCAATGTATTTATCCTACAAGGTGTGGCCATTTTGAGAGGCACGTTGACTAACTAAAATATATTTTATTCATACAAATTTTATATGTACTTAAAGGAATTTTATTGCCCTTTCTAATGATATATAGTTTTATATATAGTGAGCTGTTACGTTGCCAAAAATAGTTAATATAATTGGCATGGTAGCACTACGCCGCTATCACGCCACTACCGCTTATAGGCTAGGGTTCTAAGCAAGTTTCCAGCTTTTGGCTGTAGGGTTTGTAGCACTTTTTTGTAAATTCTTGATAGGGCCCAGAGGGTTAAAAGGGTAGCCATTGTTGGAGTCGCTCCATTACTTTTTAATCTTATCCGGGTACTCGGTTAATTTCTCTTGTGACTCGGTTCCTTCCAAGATGGATGCGCCCGTAGCCAAGATGGCAGCACCCATGATTAATGTTTTGTTTTGGCTTGGCGTGTCTGTGCACTTTGTTTTAAGCTGATCTTTAGCTTTCGCTTCATGTCGAATGTTTTGTAGCGATTTCCAAGTCGTGTTTATAAAATTTTCACTAATAATTTTCAAATATTTCCTGCCTAGAACTTGGTTATCATTAATCTAAGAGAAAGTTAATGTTTTTAAGGAATTTTAAAATTACAATCAAGTAAATTGTGCGTGTTGCTCCTCATTATCTTATCAAGTGCAGCATTTTAATTCTTATTCTGTGTTCGCAGAAGGTGAAGGGGCAAGGCAAGGCCCCGCCAGATACATTGTGTTCGCACTGTAACCGTTTCATGAAGCGGAAGTTCACGGGCCATCACTGTGTAGCCTGCATGAAGTGCAAAGTTGGAAGCCCTTGCGATGTATGTGCGAAGTGGTCGTCGGTGATTGTGGCGGAATTTGATCGCGATCGACGTGGGTGTTTGGAGAGAATCGCAATGGACAAGGCGGCTAAGGTGGATCAGGCGTCCATTAAAAGTCTGGAGGAGTGCCTGAATGAGTGGATGGACTCGGCCTTGGGTGTTTGGGCAGCCCAATTCAAGGCGATGTTTGAGTCCTTGCAGTCCACGGTCCCGTTGATGCAGGTTGGTGCAGGATTACCTATGTGTGGTCCGACCAGTTCTGCGGAGGGACATCATGCACCTGTCCTTCCTCTCGCATCGGCTCAAGAGCCAACGGCGGTGGAAGAGGATATTCTCCTGATGGAAGACTCTGGCATGCCAGAGCTTTCACAGGTGACAGATTCCGGTACTTCCCGTGGGTCATCCACGGGGTTTGTACAGGTTTGTCAACCGGGTGGAGATGTCGACGTTCGTCAGGCATTTTTTACCCGGATTTCGTTCTGTCCGAAGTGCCGGCAGAGCCGTGTTTTATGGCTCCCGTCGGCATCGCGGATGCGGTTATGATGGCTCCTCTCGGAGTCCCATCTCCTGCCGTATTAGCAGCCGTAGTCCCGGCTCTCGTGTTGGAGCTGATGGATTGCGGTGAGTCCGTATCTGGTGATTCACTAGATACTGGAGCCGCGAGTAGCCGAGCCACAGACCCGCTTCATATTGGAAGTCGTCGGTGGCCTTTTCAGCCAAGGATGAGAAGGAAGACGAAAATGATAGTCCTTTGATGGACGAATCATCTTTCTGCACTGAAGGTGAATGGGTGCAGGTTCTTGGCTGGATGTCCAGCTAGCGCTCTGTCAAGTGGCTCTTCGGCCATGCCAACTCTTCCCTTGGACACTCAGACTTCTGACATGTTTGAAGTCGCGGGGTACCATTTGGTTCGGCCGGAGTATACGTTACCCAAGGCCCCTAAGGAGGTAAGGAGTAGGTCCGCTTTCCAGAGAGGGCCTACCATCAGTATGCTCGTCTTCCTCGGCTTTCAGTCAGCGAACGAGAAGCGCTGAATAGGCCGTTAGCTGGGAAAGCCAAGGGTCGTCCCTTGGTTTCCCAAGCTAACAAGGATCCCTTCAATGAATTAACTCTTATAGAGGATGCGGTGAGAGTGGCTATGGCTGCTCTCTTGCATGGATGCACCATCCTGCAGGATATGCTGACCTGCATGGCGGAAGGTGGGGAAGGGCGAGAGGCTACTCCCGCAGTTGTCCAGAACTCCATGCGCTTATCTCAAGATTGCCTGGCCAGGGTGATCACTAGATCATTGGCGGAGCGGAGGACAATGGTTCTCGATTGTGTAGAACCAGGAACAGAGATGAGGGCTGCGTTATCTTCCGCACCCTTCATTGGTCCGGGCTTGTTTGGCGGCTCGGCAAGACAAGCTCTCACCAAGGTTGCGTCCATGGTTGCAGAGCAGGAGGTGGTCGGCAAGTCGTGGAAGTCGACGCATCAGTCCTACAAGCAGCATCGACAGGAGCAGCAGAGGCAGCATCAAAGATCGCCCTTCCGTCCTTCTGGCCACAATGCCCATCGGGTATCTGGTTCTCAGGGACCTGGCCGTTCGTCTTCATACAAGCCCTCTAATAAGAGGCCGTATGAAGATGGGAGGAAGGGTGGCGGCTCGGATCGCGGCGGCTACCGCAAGGATAGCCGTGGCGGCAGTCCTGGGCCATCATATTCCAAGAAGCCACGTGCTGACCGTGAGGGACGGTCCTGATGGGTTTCCGGCAGGACCCGTTCCGGTAGCGCCAGGAACGCAGGGAGTCGAGAATCTTCGCCCAAGTGAATTAACGTCTTATCGCGCAATATTGACCGCAAGCTGTGTGCAGATTCCTACCGTCGAAGGCAGACTTCAACTGTTCTCAAACCAATGGGAACAGGTCGTTCAATATTGTTTAGTCTGTCATTGGCTAAGAAACGGCTATGAACCGGAATGGCTCATCCGTCAATCATTAGTTCCATTAACATCGACTCCAGTATGGACTCCCGTTCCAAGGGAATGCGATCGTCTAGATGCCATTTGCTCAGAAATCATAGATCTTCAACAGAAGAATGCGATTCATTTAGTCCGCAATCAGTCCTCGATGGGATTCTGTTCGATAATTTTCCTCGTTCCGAAAGGCACCGGCGGTTGAAGACCGATTCTCAACCTCAAACCGCTGAACAAATTCTTTCTCCAAAATTTCAGATGGAGACTAGCAGTGATGATGACAGGGCTGAGAAAAGGCATGTGGGCAGTATCAGTAGATCTGAAGGATGCATATTTTCATATTCCAATGTCCATTCCTTTTCAGAAATGCCTTCGCTTTTCGTTCCGAGTTCAGTGCGCTACCTTTCGGTCTGACAACAGCCCCGAGGGTCTTCACCAAAGTGGTTCTCGCCATGACTACTTATTTTCACAGGAGAAACATAGCTGTTCATACATACATAGACGACTAGCTGCTGAAGGCGGGGAATCCAGTCACTCTGCGCAACAATCTTCAGGTAGTCCTGGCCTTATTGAAGGACCTAGGATGGATTGTGAATGTAGAGAAATCAGAATTGACTCCATCCCAGGAGTTTGTGTATCTGGGAATTTTTTTCAATCTCAGGGATTGTGTAGCTTTTCTCGTGAAGAGCAGAGTCAAGAGTTTGATTGCAATTCTGGAGTCAGTTTCTCTAGGAGCTTATCTGATGGTGCGTCAATTTCTCAGAATACTGGGTTTGCTAATATCTCTGGAGAAAGTGGTACCTTATGCGGCACTCAGGCGCAGGCCAATTCAGATGTATTTGATGCCATCTGGTCTCAGAGAACGGATCCGTTATCTCTGAGGATTCCAGTAAAAGAACCATTGATATTCCATCTTCAGTGGTGGTTATCAGAACAGTATCGCCTGCGAGGTGTTCCTTTACACCTCCCCAACCGCAGATGTTCATCTTCACAGATGCATCGACAACGGGTTGGGAAGCAGTATTGGACGATCTGTCAGGGGAATGGGATCGGACCAATGTGCAGAAACATATAAATGTTCTCGAATTATTAGTGGTGGCATTAGCACTTCGAAAATTCGAGAGCTTAATCCGAGACAAGATTGTCCTAATAAGGACAGACAACTCCACAGTGGTGTCTTAACTGAACCGCAAGGGTGGGACGAGGTCACCGGAGGTGTGCATGATGATATGGAACCTTCTGCTGTGGTGCCAAGAGAGGAATGTTATTCTTCGGGCAGCACACATTCCAGGAAGATTGAACATCCTAGCAGATGCTCTCAGTCTAAGGGCGGTTTGTCGTCCTACGGAATGGCAGCTCAACCAATCGGTAGCGGAGGTTCTATTCAAACATTGGGGCAAGCCAAATGTGGACCTGTTTGCGATGAAACAAAACGCAAAGATGGTCACATACATGTCACCGATCCTGGACCCACTAGCTCTAGCAGTGGACGCACTGGCGATAAGTTGAAGAGGAATGGACGCATACGCGTATCCGCCAACGATTCTCATCCCAAAAGTTCCGGCAAAGATAAGAGAGGGCATATGCCAAGTACTACTGATCGCTCCTCATTGGCCAGGCTGATCATGGTTTACGGATCTGCTGGACCTTCTGGTCTGCAATCCAATTCCTCTTCTTGACTGCATGGATGTTATCAAGCAGCAAGCAATTGAGGGTGGCTTTTCTGAGCAAACAGCAAAGTTTGTCGCTTCAGCCAAGAGAGGGTTAACCACCAAGACATATAATTATAGAATCAACAAATTTGTGGTGGTGTAAGGGAAGAGATAATAATCCCTTTTCTGCATCTGTTCAACACGTAGCAGATTTTATCTGTCATTTATACGAGGTTGACAAACTTGTACCTTAGCAGCATATAAGTCTGCATTAGCTTCAGTTGTACCCCCTCTGGCCACTGTAGGAGTGGAGAACGACACTTTAAACGAAGTTATTAAAGGAATGAGCAATTTACGACCCAGACAGCCAATTCCTATCCCGGCATGGAATCTATCTCTTGTTCTACAGGTTTTAGGGCATGCTCCCTTTGCAGCATCGACCCTTTATAAGGGTGTCGCTTTAGAGAAGGTGATGTCTGTAGCACAATGGCATGCCGAGTCGTCATTCACTGACTTCTACCTACGCGATATCTCCAGCACACTTAATCCGGTAACCATCGCCAATTTGTCGAATCTTAACTAAGCCATGTCCGACGCATACAGCGTAGGGTTCTTCCACATGCACTAGCACTGGTGATGCACATGATCTGTGAACAACCATGGATTGGGCGGAGCTCCTGTGATGACCAAGAAAGACCAAGCACTTGTAAATGGTGAGTGAATTTAAGTGACTAAATTTACTTACAGTCGAATTCCTAGACTGATTAAATAAAAAGTCTGGTTCAAGATTATCGTATTCATTGCAAGACATTAGACTCATTCAAATTTGAAAATCTAATCGATATACTGATATTTCTTTTCAAAATTTGAATTTGTAGTAGCTTCTTTGCACTCTCATGGGCTGCTGTAGCTGAGACTTGGCGCTGACACGGGTCTGGTGGGTGTTGCCTCCCCTTTTGACAGCTCTCTGGAATTTGTGCAGAAAAATGAGAGGGGAGGGGAGCACGGTCTAGATCATGGAAGTTTAGCACTATAAGTCAGATGGCGAAACCCAAGCGTATGCTGGGGTTCTAGTCTCTTCACAACCGTCTCTGTTGAATGGTAGATGAGAGCTGTTTCGAGCCGAGCCTCCTCCCACCTGAGTTTCTTGGCTGTCGAAATCCAGAGTTTATCATAATACTACATCTGGTAAGTATTATTCGAATTAGAATCCAAAAAGCATCCACTTTTGTTTCTACGAGAATTGTTAATATTTACCAGATGTACTATGGCTCATCTCAGCCCCTCCGCTGAGGTGAGGCTGAGCTGCTTTCGCTGTTTGTCAAGACAAATATAAGACAAATCTGACTGTGATTGGGAATTGACTCGGTACCTGGGACTATGGTAATTCCCAGACACAGTATGGGCAGGATCATGGAGAGTGCAGAGCTTTTAATTGTTTATTTTGAGCTAGACTAGATAATAGACATTATCATAATAGTACATCTGGTAAGTATTAACAATTCTCGTAGAAACAAAAGCAGATGCTTTTTTGAATCGCTAGGTAAAGTCAGTAAAATTGACCATTTTTCTCACATTTTATCGCGTTTATAGACCTCAGCCCCGCACCACCATTAGAGAATGACCGGTGGCGCATGCCTATAGATGTGGATACATAGTTTAAGGAAGTATAGGTAAACGATAATAGCAACGGAACCGCTGAAGCGATTCCAATGATTCTAAGATCTCTTAAATAGGTGCCAACTTCGGGATTAATGTTATATAAGATGTTAAAATCGGACAATGTGTTCAAAAGACTGGAATATATTAAGATTAATCATCTAAGATATGATCTGAGAATATTTTATCCTTTTTTGGTAAAATTCAGCATGCGATGGCTTTGTATCACAGGCTGTGTCTTTGGAAATACATTGTGTATTGTCATTAAATTGGAGTGTACTTAAAGCTGAAAGCAATGGCGATTTGCCTGACTAATTATAATTTTACTCATGCAGAGATATCATCAAATGAATTAACATTTTGACATAAAATCTGGCAATTTTCCACGGCTGATCAATATTGCCTGGAAAGCGGTAGTTATTTCAATACTTAAGATATTTTGATGAAACCGTCCCAGTTATGAGATAACATGATAAAGCATCGGTACGGAAAAATCTGTCATTGTAGCTCTAATACTTATTTTGATATGGGATGATAGAGCGCATCCTGAAATTTTTGTTTGAAATTTTGGTGGCTTAGTTTTTCCTACAGAGTGTATCTTTTGAATCACTAGGGCGATTCTAACATCCCTAGTATTGGATAAATCTTCAAATTTGCAGCAACAGGTAGGTATCAGAATTATTACAACCGTTTCTGTGGTTCCGGCAATATTATCATTTTCTCAGAATATATATTTACACTTCCTGTGGCACGCCTTATAACAGTATCTTGAGTCGGCTGTGTAATTTGACAATACGCATGTGTCAAGTGGGGCACTTCATTTAACACTTATCGTGTGATGTAAAATGCATAATAGCCTACTTACAGAGAGTGCCGAGGTACATTTTGAAAAAAACATGTTACTGAAACGAGTTACTGTCGTGCACAGCAATGACTTACAGCAGCATTGTTACCAAAATGAACACATACTGATAAGATAGAGAAAATGGAATCTATGAAATATAGACTTCAGCAGTCTAGGGGTTAACGATGTGCCACCGACTTCAGATACTAGAATTACTTGAAAAAACTTACTGCCTTAACTGGACAATGTCCTAACAATTACAAATTAGCACAGAGTTAGAGCTTTATGCATATGGATATTTACTGTACAGCTTTCGTGCTCAGCAAAGCTAGCGTTAGTGCACAGATGATATCACAATCTCGTGAAATCTCGCTCTCGCTGTGAGAAAATGGCCGTGCCCAGGAGGCGAAATAATCCCATGTTTACGATGGTATAGTTCTTCGTATTATTTGTCTATTGTTGTTATTTAGGATTCAATATATTAGTCTTTCAAATAATGTCCACTTTTACCCATCTCAGAATTATCCTTTGGTGCAAATCACTCATCATAGGACAGCCTTTATGGGCCTCAAGCTCACAGTTCCATAATTCTTACCCTCACAGACCAGGAATAACAATTCTTTATGATGTAGGGAATATTTTGCTGAAATTTTGAAACTAATTTGGACTGGAAGCTTTTGATGTCTATGGCAGCAACAAGTTCAAGTCAAATTGGTTTTAAAATAATCAGCCTTCCTATATATGTCTTGAAGAACTGGAATTCTGAGGGTTAACAGGGGTTCAGGCAGGCAATCTTACAGCTACCTGCCTTAATGGAGTTATTTATAGTTTAGAGTTTATACCTCATGGCTAGTCTTTTGGGCCCATAGCCACCCAAGTAATTATAATCTTGAAAAATGTGGTTATGGGTCAACCTAGATAGAGAGCAGCCTACAGCTATTCCCCACCCACTAAGCTCCACCCACACTTCACCCGTGTTGGGATTGATTGATCCATAAGCTCCCCGAATATCAATTTCAAGAAAACTATACAAGAAAGCTGCTGACTATTTTGAAACTAATTTAACTGGGTGCTGTTGAACAGCGCCAAGTCAAATTAGTTTCAAAATATTCAATAGAATATTCTTTACATCATGAAGCATTTGTTGTCTCTGCTATGTAAGGGTTAAAGAATTGAATTACTACTGGTATGTGATGTGTTTTTGTGCGCACATATCAGTAAAATACTGCTCTTTTTCCCCAGCTATAATTTGATTCATATCATAGGGCTCATACGAAGTCTGGAAAAGTATTAAATTATTACAAAACATTTCCAGGCCTTGAAAAGTATAGAAAATTCTACATTTTCTGCAAATGTTATGGAAAATTAAAGAATGGATTATTGTCAAGTGTGAATTTCGTTTTAAAAATAATATAGATAATATTCGCAATATTGACATTCATGGCTAGTAATCCCAACATTTGTCCAGAATTTAAACGGACACTGATTGGAGACATTATAAAATAGGTGTCGAAATTGATAAAGTAGGTATGAAAAAGGTACAGAAAAAATAGAGTTGTATTCTGCAGGTGTATAAATGCTGATATCAGAAAAATAGGGCGGTGTTGCATAGTGGCCAATAATTTGTAGCTCGGTTTTACGAAGTAAAACAAGCTTTTGGGATATCCTGCACGTCGTCTGTTTATATCTCATGTTTGGTTAATCATACTGGACCCAAACTTGGACACATGCCTCCTTATAATGACACAGCATCACACAATGACATTGGGGGTCAAAGGTCAAGGTCACTTATATGCATGGCAACCGTTTGTCGTCTGTCAACTTTTGTTTAAAAACGTTACTCCTCATTAATCACTTGGCGGATTTCAACCTAATTAGGCTGGAAGAAGGACCCTAATGCTTTCAGCTTCAGAAAAATCTTTGATTTTAACCAAAATTGTACTGGAAATTGTCAAAATGCTAGTCCTCATTAACCACTTGTCAGATGTCAACTTACTTTGGCTGGAAGGTTCCTATGGCACTAGGCTTCGGAACATCTATACAGAATTTTGATGGTCAAGATTTTGGTGAAGACCTTAGATTTTATGAAATATTTACTGGAAATTGTCAAAATGCTACTACTCATTAACCGCTTGGTGGATTTCAACTTACTTTGGCTGGAAGGAACCTATGGGGTGAGGCTTCAGAACTTAATAAAGAATTTGGATTGGTCAAGATTTTGGTGGAAATCTGAGATTTTATGAAAAATTTACGGGAAATTGTTAAAACACTAGTCTTCATTAACTGCTTGACAGATTTCATCCCTAGTTTGCCGGAGAGACCCTATCATGGTATGTGGTATCCATTTAAAATGCTACTCTTTAATTAGTGGCCTGATTTCAATGAAATTTGGTTGCGATGACCATATAGTGGTAGGCTTTATTATATCAAACGAGAATTTTGATTGCTCAATTTCTTTGGTGGCCTTCTTGGATTTTTCTAAAATTATCCATCATGTCTACCAGTATTTAAATGTACATGTCTAAGTGGTTCAAATGCTAATGGTCCAGGTGAGCGTTGCATGTACAACTGGCCCTTTTGTTTCTTGTTGATAATGGTATTGATAAGCCTTCTATATTTATTTTATATTTGAAGTCAAGCTACATAGTTCATTGCAAAGTCGTAAAGTTTGAGCTTCATGGTTGCATTGCAACCACATTTGTGGTTAAATATTGGCATGATTGCTATAAAAATGATATGACGGTCAATTATGGCTTAAAATAAATCCGGAATTCAATGATAAATGCTTTATGAATGTGGGTTCATGTATGCATATAATTGCAGTAAAGACTGACTTTGGGGGCAAAAGGTCAAGATCTCTGTGACCTTTTTTTATTATTAACATTTTGCCTGTAACTCAACTTATTGATATCTTGTGTGGTTAATCATATTGGAGCCAATCTTGGAAACATGCTCCTTTATAATGAGAAAGGATGACAGAATGACCTTGGCCAATGTGGTCAAGAGATCAAAGGGCATAGTCACTGGTATGTGTATAAATAGGCATTCTAGCCATAGCCTTTGTCTAAGTAGAATTACTGTACTTTCGTGTATAGTATTATACACTGGGTTTTTTTGCTCATTTTAATCAGGGAAAGAATGAGAGTGTGTACTATGTATTAATATAAACTTATCACATTTTTTTGGCTCCGAATTTTGGGTCAACAGCCTCCCGGACATAAAGTTCAGCCTAAAAATATGATATCAGCAAAGAATAACCGCTATTTCCTCTTGCTGTATTGTAATAACCAACATTGTGGAGTATATTGTCTTTAATAATTGTATTCTTTGTAATATATTTGCAAATCTTACAAGAATAATTCTTAAATGATGAAATAAAGTTCAAACTGACAATTCATTGTATTGTCGTATTTCCGACTAACATAAAATGATCTAAAATGGTGCAAGAAATAAAATGAGGTTAGATCACTTCTTAGGTTTGTGGACCAAATTAAACCTCTTTTGTGATTGGAGGCATTCAAGTGAACTAGATAATGATTGGAAAGCGGCCTCCCAAATAAAAGCAGATTTTGCAACATCGCTAATGTCAATATGATATCGCAAATTAAAATGATATTATGTACAGATGTTTTAAAAATAATTTGAGCAATAATTTCACTATTTCCTAATCAGCAAATTTATTTGGCAGTAGATTTATTGGCGAGATGTTTGTTCACTTGAGCGACTTGGTTTGGGACAACTTGGTTACATTATGATAATTAGATGACGATAATATCTCGCTCTTATTGGTGAAGATCTTGCGAGAACACGAATGGGGATTCCCCTGTATATTGAATGTATTTCTCATGCAAAGATGGTTTTATGCGTTCTGTTACTGTTAAGGTATGGAATAAACTAGTTACTGTTAAACTATGGAATAAACTAGTTAATATTAATCAAAAATAATCACATATTTAGTCGATAAGCTAATAATATTACTTTGCATTTAGCGGTAGCATTACCAGGTTTCGTTCCTCCAAAAAATATGGTTTGCAATTTTTCTGAACTAGAACTGCATGTTATACATCTTTATACGGGTTTTTTGGCTCGTATTTTGTCAAGTATTGACCTGTGTGTTATCTATTAGGGCATATAATATACATGAAAGTACAGTATATTTAAAGTCCAGCTTCATAGTTCATTTCAATGTCAGAAAGTAGATGATCTGCAACCAAATTTCTGGTCAAAATTTACCCATGTGGACTTGCCTATAGAATTCCAAACATGAACTTCAATTGGACAGGTTAAAAATTAATCTACAAATTGTGTCCACTTTCCATTTCAGGGATGGCTTTCTTTCTTCTGTTGCTAAGACATTGCAGAAAAAAGTTGGCACACAGTCACCAAATACACTTTCTGAACATGAAAGTCTAGAAATTAGCATGAAAAAGGTAATAATAACCTACTCTGGGCTCTCTGAGACCACAAAGAGGGTGTTAAGAGCAATATTACAAGCTATGGTTAAATATTGATCTTATATATTTCCTGAATTTACAATGCTATGTTGATTTCACATTTCAATCAACATCTGAGTGAACCAATGGACCTTTCCATTTTTGGCTATGCCCCGCCCATTTCTAGCTATGCTCCACCCACACCTCACTCGTGTTGGGATCGATCGATTGAACTCCCTAACTATCATTTTCCAGAAAACTATACAGGTAAGCTATTGAATATTTTGGAACTAATTTGATGGGCAGCAACAGCATCCAGTCAAATTAGTATCAAAATATTCAACAGCATGTTTATTAAATAGTAGAGACATACAATTCATACAACGTGTCGGACCATTAAGAGTTAAAAACAAGCCAAATAGAATAATTTATGACGTAATGATTATCACATCATCCTACACGCCGCTTAGCTGATTATGACATCATATGACATCAGATGATAGATGGATACTTTGGAAAGGTGAACTGGGTGTGTAATACGGATGATTTTTGCTGAAATTCACCAGTCTTTAAAATGGAGGATTGTTATTGAAAGTTAATTGGATACTAAACTCACGATGTCTGGACTGGAATGGGAGAGAGCTGATGTGGTGGTTGGAGATGGTTTAGCAATCTCTGATTGTCATTCTTGTTCTTATACCCACTAGTGTCCCTATATATATAATAATAACCACTTTGTCCATCCCAGCATCGAATGTAATTCGCCTATGAATTAATCTTGCGTTGAAAGTGTATACAAAAGTCAGTCATTGTGAGCTAAGGGTCACTGAATATCAAAGATAATTCTCGTCTTTACCTTTATTTCAATACTCTGTTATCTACAGTGATGAATCTTTACGTATCGAGTATATTGTACGTGAAATGTTTTTATATTTGATAATATTTCACTGACCATCAAACTAAATTTTGCAGCTGAAATTCATGCAGTTGGCAAACTGGATATGATTGACTCTTAAGCTCAAGGCATCTCATGTATCAAAACTAAATCAGTTTGTCATATTTCTCATTTGACTGGACATAGAAGAATATTTGTGTCCAGACGCTACTTGTAGGACTCACCTATAGTTGTCAAGTTTGACTATAGGGGTATGTTACAAGTTATGATATGGGTTACATTAAAAAGTACATTAATGTGGCCTTCATGAGCTCACTCAATGTCAATGTTAACATAACATTCATGGCTCACTCAGTGGCATCGAGAAATTGTACATACGTTGCAAGACAGCTATGAATGCAGATCTAGGTGAGTGGTATGTGTTGTATGAGTAGGTCAATCTGACCTATTCATTGTTCCATGAACATAAAGTATTTTTTCATCACTGAATGATAGTTAGCAAACTTGTGCAATGTGTTCATCTATGGGTGTGCGATATATTAAAACAGTAATGATGTAGTCCTACCGGTACTTGCAGACCTGCCCTATAGGAAAAGTATTGTAGCCCCTCCCTGCACTCTGGTGCACCTTCAGCTACTTGGACTCTTCAACATTGGCCACTACACCACTGATTAAAATAGGTAATTGTAGCCTATTTTATGTAATGGGAAATAATGATTCTGCTGTAATTGTAACACTTCCATGTGTAGCTGTCAAAGATGTTTGCTAAGACACTTTGTTAAGGGGGTAAAATGTATCAAAAGTTATCGACTTTTCATGTTTTATTCAAGATTAAAGTGAAATGTTTATGTACTGTAATGAGGGGTGACTGGGTCTCTTCTGTGATGCCATTCATTACTGATATGTTTGTATTTACTCGTGTTTGTATTTTGCAGGCCGAACAGGATGCTGAGATTCTACGTTCCGTAGTTATGCCCCTGGAAGAAGAGATCAGCTCTCTACGAGATAGGTTAATGGATGCTATGTCTCGCATACATGATCTGGAAGCACAGCTCTGTTCTGTGAGCATTCACTGAGCTTATGTTTTAGAAGTAAATGTACATTAATCCATTCAACTCAGAAATACTAGCTTTTAGACTTTGTTGTAAGATTGTGATAAAGTTGTTCAACACCTTAACCATTTTATGGCCATATTTGGTCCAGACAAAATTCATATATTTGATTATTGAATGTCCATTTGCAGGCCAAGATAAAATTATGAATTGTTGGCTTGCTTTCGAGCCAGGCATTTCAGTGGTAAATTTAAAAAAATTTGTTTGCTTCCAAATTGTCATTTGTCAAGACAACTTCCAAGACCAGTTTTGGTTGGCTTGACAATTAGAGGGTTCATACTGATTAGTTTGAACCCTGTAATGGTTACGGTGGCCAAAACTGATCTGGACTGAACGCTTGCTTTCAAATTAGCTTACAAATATTCAACAGTTTAAAATGTTTACTGTGTTTTTGTCTATATTGAAAAGGAAATAATACTTTCATCTTAATTCTCACAAATTTGTTTTTGCTCATAAGATAAATTTGAAAGTTGATGAATGTATTATTTTCACTTCAAGAGTATACTTACCTCGCTAACACTTTGATATTCCCAAATATCGACTCACTCAATAAACACTCAGATTTAAAAAATTAGGTGCCCCTAATGGGCAGGTAGTCAGATGATAGTCCGGCTGATGCCAGCCCCAACCTCCGCGCATGTGCAGACTAGTACTTCCTCTTTTCCAATTTATTGGCAAAAGTGTCATATACATACTTTTTTCTAAGTTTTCTGCTGTTTCAAATCACTTTCTAAACTTATTAATCATCTGAAAATCATGTCTGAGCGTAGGAAGTCGCCAGTGGAGGGCCCAGGACCAAGTCATCAGGTGATTTCTAAAACATATTTGTCTAATTTAGCATTTTAGTTCTGATGTAATGTGTTTCTGGGACTCGCGATTAGACATGATAAGCACCCATAAAACTGGTTTATTTCTATATGGCGCTATGAAATACTAATCTCTCTGTGTTTGTGTCCACAGGTATCTATCTATGATTGAAAAGGACAGCACATCATCGGAGGGTTTGTGTTTCCCTCCACCAACAGCGCAGGCTGTAGCGCGTGAGGATCTGATCGTGGTAACCGTACCTGAAGGGTTGGTTACCACGGTAAGAACCACTCCAGTGCTTCTGGACCAGGAGACAGTGTCACTCTTGCGCTACTTATGTCCACCTCTCTCAGGTGGTCCAGTGGGAGGCCAGTTGGCCCACCACAAGCAAGAGTGGGAACAGTTAACTCAGGACCGTTTAGTCTTGCGATGGCTTTCAGTCGGCTATCATCCCGATTGGATAGCAGGCATGCCATCGCGGCTGTCTCTAGTGCCTATCTGGACTCAAAGTCCAGGAGATCCAGATCAATGGTTGTGTATGGAGGAGGAAATAAATTCCCTCATACTAAAAGGAGCAATTCAACCGGCACACAAGTGCCCAGGCTTCTATTCAACCATGTTCCTAGTGATAAAGAGCACTGGAGGGTGGAGACCAATTCTCAACCTCAAGCCATTGAACAAGTTCATAGACACCCCCAGTTTCAAAATGGAGACAGTGAAAACGGTGTTGGCAGGGTTATAGAAGGGCATGTGGACAGCATCAATAGACCTGAAGGATGCTTATTTCCACATTCCAATAGCGAGGCGTTTTCGTCGGTTCCTGAGGTTCGCATTCCAGGGCAGACAGTGGGAATTCAGGGTTTTACCCTTTGGAATTTCGACGGCTCCTCGGGTCTTCATCAGGGTGGTTCTTGCTATAACAGCATACCTCCGCAGGAGAAGCATAGCAGTCCACACGTACATAGATGACTGGCTGTTAAAAGAACACAATCAGGAAAGTTTATCAGCAAATCTGGAGATAGCTTTGAAAACTCTCACAGACTTAGGCTGGATAATCAACTTTCAAAAATCAGAGCTGACTCCATCCCAGAAGTTTGTTTACCTGGGAATGTTCTTCTATCTAAAGATAGGATATGTTTATCCTACTCAGGAGAGGGTACAAGTACTCATCTCATTAATACAGTCAGTGTGCAACACTCGTCATGTCCTGGCACGGGTTTACTTGAGAATGCTGGGGTTGATGGTTTCTCTGGAACCAGTCATTCCTCACGCGGCCTTACGCAGGTGGCCTATCCAGTTATTTCCCATGACTCAATGGACCCAGAGTACAGGATCACTGGACTTGAAAGTGTCAGTGTTGGAGCCTCTTATTCACCACCTTCAGTGGTGGATGAAGACAGAGAATCTCCTGGGGGTGGGTGGGGTGGGGGTGGTTGATACTAACCCCTCCCACCCTCAGTTAACGATGTATACAGATGCATCGATGGAGGGGTGGGGAGCTTGCCTGGAAGAAGCCACAGTATCAGGGCTTTGGAAATTGAATCAGTCACAAGAACATATCAATCTACTGGAATTGCGAGCAGTAGTCCTGGGCCTGGAACATTTCATAGAGAAAGTTCTAGTTCGATCAGACAACTCAACAGTAATCACTTACATAAACCGCCAGGACGGAATGAAGTCGCCCAGTCTCTGTATGATGACATGGAAACTGCTTTGCTGGTGCCTGGATCACAAGATTATCTTGAAAGCAGTTCATATTCCGGGAAGGTTAAATCTGCTAGCAGACTCATTGTGCCGAAGGATGAGTGTTTTACCTACGGAATGGCAACTAAATCAATGTGTGGCTGATCGTCTGTTCAACCACCAGGGGAAACCCAACATAGATTTATTTGTAACAAAGAAGAATGCGAAGATGACGACAAATGCGTTAACTATTAGCTGGGTGGGAATGTATGCATACGCATTCCCTCCAGCAATCCTGATTCCAAAAATTCTTCAGAAAATCAGACAGGAGGAGTGCTAAGTGCTTCTGATCGCCCCAAATTGGCCAAGCCGATCATGGTATACAGATCTGCTGAACCTTCTGGTCTGCAATCTGGTTCCTCTGCCTCTGATGGACAATATTATCTTCCAGGGCAAGGCCCTTCACAACAATCTGTCAATGTTCAGATTGACTGCATGGATGTTGTCAAGGAATCTAGAATTAAAGAGGGCTTTTCTGAGCAAGCAGCCAATTTCATGGCCACAGCCAGTAGGGGGTCAATCTCCAGAGCATATAATTATAAAATCAACAGATTTGCTGGATGGTGCTCAAAAAGATGTATTAATCCAATGGATTCATCTATTCAGGTAGTAGCCGATTTCCTCTGTCACCTGTATGATGCCTATAGCCTCAAGCCTAACTCTATTGCTGGCTATGTACGATTACTGTATTCTGTGGCTGTAGTAGAAACATCCTACAGCTGCAATTAGTTCTTCACTTTTGCCCACTGTGTTTTGTCCTCAGCCAAAATCCTTAGCTTCCTCGGGTCCATTCTTGACTTGAGTGTACCTGATCCTGCTTTCTTGAGGTCACCTCGTAGCACGTTTAGCAGATTTATGCAATGACGTCCTCTCCTGGCTCTGTATTTGCTGGCTCCAAGTAGGCTCTGTGATGGTGTGTCTTCTGCCATCCTTAGCACATGGCCAAACATGGACCATCTTTGCTGGGCGACTTTTACAGACAGCGGCGGCGTATTACACATCTTATATAGTGCATCGTTGGAAATTATGCTCTCTGGCCATCGGTGTCTAGTGATGGTGCATAGGTGTTTGCGGTGGCAGGCGTCAAGTTTGTCTAGAGCTGCCTTTGGAGCTGCCCAGCTGTTGCAGTTATACATCATCAAGGATACGCAGGTTGCATTGTATAAACGTAGTCTTTTTAAACCAAGGGCATGCTGGGCATCTTTGATCTACGAATCCATAGCTTCCAGAAGGACTGGAAAGCTATGTTTCCCATGATGCAGCGTGCAGCAATGTCAGCAGTACCACTGCTAAGCAGTGAGCCCAGGATTTTACGTTTCCTCCATGGTTTGACGCTACGGAGTGGATCGTCATTTTCTTTAGTTTCATGCTTTGTAGATAGGTATATGTGGGTGAACTCTGTTTGGGATTTATTCATAAAGATATTCTCAATTTTTAGTTTGCTTGCAGCTATTGGGAGAAGTTCGTCAAGGGGTTTCTTTTCCTCATCTATAAAGTCCACATCAGCGGCATGCCCAGTATTGACATTGGGGGTGGTGGGTGTGTTTGGTCTTGTGGAGTTTCCCCCCACAGATCTCAATGGAGCAACCAGGTAACAGGTGAAGAGCACAGGGGATAGACCATCTCCTTGTGGGGAGCCGATTGATGTCTCAAACTCTACAGACTTCACTGACTCGACTCGTACTCTCAGCTTGGTGTCTGCAAGCAGTAGTCTCACTAGTCGTAGCTTATCTTAATTGCATCTGGCCTGGCGTAGTACATCTAGGATCTTTGAGCGTTTAATTGTGTCAAAGACTCATGACATGTCAATGCCCATTTTGTGGAAATCCCAGTGTTTGGACATGACTACCGACACAAGCATGCAATGTCTGCGCAGCTGCGTCCACCTTTGAAGCCACTTTGACATGATCCGTTGAAGTCGTCGATCTTGTCTCGGATGCGACATAGAGTAACATTGGATAGGATTTTCCAACTGCTGTTAAGGAACACAATGGGCTGCAGATTGGCTGGTGGGGGTTGGGGGTGGGGGTGGCGGCAGGTGGCTTCTTTGGCTTGGGTAGCGTGATAAGGTGGTGCATAAAAGCTGAATTGATTATGTGCATGATCGGTTTTGAGATAATGTCACTTGCATATTTGAATAGTTCATTGCTCATGCCATCAGGTCTAGATGCATGTCCATTTTTCAGGGCTTTAAGTGCCTTCTCAACCTCTGCTGTTTTAATTGGCATTAGTAATGGCCTGGGGTTTCCTGAGAATGGGTGCAAGGGCTCATCGTGGTCAGTGAACTGTTCTTTGAACCATTCTCGAATTGCCTCGGCTTTGCCCTGCTCAGTCCCGATAAAGTGTCCTTCAGAGTTGTTTACAGTTAATGGTGGTGTGTAGTCAGCAACTCTCAGGGCTCTGGCTGCCCGAAACATTTTATGGCAGTCATCCTTGGCAGTGATTTCATCTGCTAGGGCGTCTGCTTGTTGGATAGCAAGATCTTTTAAGCGTTCGCTAATGTGGCGCAGAATGTTATTCCATTCCTGATGTAGTTTGGTGCGATCTTCACTTTGGCCACTTTGATAGATGCGCAGACGTAATGCTTTCTTTTCTGCTGACAGTTTTACTATCAGAGGGTCATCAGTATACCTAGTTCTGTTGTTTTTTAGAACACCTATGGTGCTAGTAGCTGATGATTCCATAGATATCAGTATTTTGGTTAGGGCTTCGTTTGGATGAGCTGATGTCGATGTTAGCTATCTGCTCCCTGAGGGCCTTTTTGTATGACATTTTGCTGGCTATAAGTCGGCTTTAATGACAGTTATCGCTTGTTTGGCTAATAGGGGAAGTGATGAAGTAAGTACATTAAATACTTTAATTAAAGGCATGGGCAATCTAAGACCAAGGAATCCCCCAGTGATTCTGTCTTGGAATTTATCTCTAGTGCTCCAGGTACTAGTTGATAAGCCCTTTGAACCACTAAGTTCCATTTCTATGAAAATGTTGACACTTAAAACTGTATTTTTAATTGCTGCGGCCTCGGCAAGGCAGAGAAGCGAAATTCATGCCTTATCAGCCGAGGCAGACCGTTTTGTGGTTACAGGGGAAGGCCTTAAGCTTCTACCTAGGATAAATTTCATGGCTAAAAATCAGTCTTTGAAATATCCAGGTCAACCCATATTTTTACCAGCTTTGACTAGATATTATCCTAATTCAAAAGCATGGTGTCCAGTCTGAGCATTAAACCGGTACAAACAACATACTCAGGAATTGCGGACGGACCCAACGGCGTTATGGTTGTCATATATTGAACCCCATGGCAGGGCGTCTAAGGACACCATTTCCAGGTGAATTGCTAGAGTGTAGTCAATTTTGTCATAAATCTGCCACAGGTAAACATGTTGACTTAGCTAAGACTCACAGTGTTCGTGGCGTAGTGGCTTCCACTGCCCTGTTTAATGGGGTTCCTATGGATGACATTATGTCAGTAGCCCAGTGGCACTGTGAGTCAAGTTTTACCGACCATTATCTCCGTGACACCTCGAATCCTCTCGTCTTATTGATTTTGAAAAGATAATTAGGTGTACATATTTTGATGAGGTTCTCTCATTTTTTACATATTTCACAATTTATCAATGATAACAACTACTTCCTTGGACTGCATCAGCCTTCACCAATGGGAAGATGATAACAGCAGCAACTTCAACAAGGTCAGTCTTGTTTATGTGCTGTTCATTGTTGCTTGTGTTGTCACGTGACCCTCCATTATTAATATGGTGATGGTACGTGTTTTATGTGGTTCATTCGTGAGAGTATACAAAAATTAAGCCTTTTCGTTTAATGTCCCGTATGGGACATTGTGGTCATTCAGTCTTCCTCCCAAAAGAGGGGGGCGCATATGACTTATGGTCTTCTCTCAGCCATCGGTTGTGTTATCTGATGGTCAAATTTATCCCTGGTTGTGTTTTCACACAATTTCATAAGTTTAAGTGCCTTAAGCGCATAGGGAAGAGCTGGTCTTTTGACCTCGCCTCCCTCCCGCCGAATTCTCTGACAAAATCTGGCAATATCCAAGTGTGTTAGGGAGATAAGTATGCTCTTGAAGTGAAATAATCAAAATCACGGATTTCTTTTTTCATGAGAGAGTTGATACTTACCTCCCTAACATGAACTCGGCCTCTCCGCCCACAGAGGTTCGGTCTTCAGGCGGTCTTAAAGTTGCAGAATGTCAGCCAATAAATTAGTCAGGAAGTACGAGTCTGCGCATGCGCGGAGGTTGGGGCTGGCATACGCTGGACTGTCATCTGACTACCTGCCCATTAGGGGCACCTAATTTTTTTTATCTGAGTGTTTATTGAGTGAAAGTCGATATTTGGGAATATCAAAAAGTGTTAGGGAGGTAAGTATCAACTCTCTCGTGAAAAAAGAAATCTGTGATATCGTTTAAATTTCGATAACTGTTAGATTTCGAAAGCTCCAAGTAAGATGAGTGTGCTTGTATTATTATAATTATTTACTGTGGGAGTTTTGATTGTTCTGGTGCCAGATTTATCCATATTTCAAATGAGTAACTCTTGTCCCATTGAATTTCCAGTGTTTTATTGCCATTGCCTGTGATCATGATCCAGATTTAAAAGCACGGATCTAAATTGGATCAAATTCCAGATCTATAGATATCTCTGAATTTGCTTAAATTTTAATACAAGAAAGGTTGTTTCCATAAACTAGGATTCTGATCCTGATCCAGATTTCAAAACCTGAATCCAGATCGGATCAAATCCTAGATCTGTGGATATTTCACAAACTACATACATGTATATATGATTTGGCTCATAATTAGCACAAGAAAGCTTGTTACAGTAAATTAGGATTTCCATACATTTTGATTTTGAAAACCTGGATCTGGATTCATATCGTATTCAGGATTTAAAAACTGACAATGTAATACATTCTGAACAAGAGAAAGTTGTCCGTAATCTCGGCTGGCTCTTGTTGTCCCCCGACGGCCGTCGACGGGGACACTAGTAATAGGCGGCATCCGTGTGTGTGTTCGTCCATCTGTCCGTCCATCACACTAGGTTTCCACTCGATAACTTTAGTTAGCCTGCATGGATTCATTTCAAATTTGGTATAGTGATTCCTTATGACGAGGCCTCGGTGGGGATTGCGTTTCAACGACTCGCGTACAGAAGTGATGGAGTTATCCCCCTTGAATGACATAGAATTCTAGGAAAATTTGGTTTCCATTCAATACCTTTAGCTAGCCTGCATGGATTTATTTCAAATTTGGTATAGTGATTCCTTATGACGAGGCCTCGGTGGGGATAGCGTTTCAGCGACGCGTGTCCAGATGTGATGGGGTTATCCCCCTTGAATGACATAGAATTCAAGGAAAATTTGGTTTCCATTCAATACCTTTAGCTAGTCTGCATTGATTTATTTCAAATTTGGTATAGTGATTCCTTATGACGAGGCCTCGGTGGGGATTGCGTTTCAGTGATGTGCATCTAGATGTGATGGAGTTATCCCCCTTGAATGACAGAATTCAAGGAAAATTTGGATTCTGGTCAATAACTTTACATAGTGTGCATGGATTTATTTCAGATTTGACATACTCATTCCTTGTCGCTAGTCCTCGGTGGAGAATGCATTTCAGAGACATGCATCTAGGCGCAACAGAGTTGTCCCCCTTAAATAATGACCAAATTTGTCAGAAAAACTTGGTTTCCACTTGATGACTAACTACATGTGCCTGCGTGTGTAATTTATCAAACATTCAACCTTTACATATGTTGTAGTGATGTAGCCAGCATAGATTCACATGCATATACACACACGCAATTTTGTAAAGGCAGGAATCTCAAAAATTTTGTTTTACTAACAACACCCGTCGGGGGACATGTGATCAGTACTGATCTTCTTGTTTGGTTTGCCTTTGAATGATATATCTGCTGTTCACTTTGTAAATGCGCTTTATGACGTTTAATGTTGTATACAGATTACAGAGTTCCTTGTATTGTCAAATATTTCACCAATATGAGGAATCCAGTTTTAGCTATGCCCAGGCCATCTTTCACTACACTCCACTCTCACTTTGTCATGTTGAGATCGATCGATCCCTGAACTGCCTGACCACAAAACTATGCAGGTAAGCTATTGAATATTTTGAAACTAATTTGACTGGGTGTTGTTGCTGCCCAGTCAAATTAGTTTCAAAATATTAAACAGCATCTTTATTAAATAATAAGGATATACAATTCATACAACAACACTTAGTCCGCCATCAATTAAGAATTTATGACGAACTCATCTATGTCCATCATGAAATAATTGATTATGATGTCATCCTACATGTCACATAGTTGATTATGACATCATATTATTGATGGATAAAGTGTAATCCTCCATTGTAGCCTACAATATTACTAGAGCATACGATATATCATGTCTAACTCCTCCATTGTAGGCTACATTATTACTATCTACAGCATACTATGTGTCATATTTAACTATTCCATTGTAGCCTACATTATTACTAGAGCATACTATACACCTGTGCAAAAGTTAAGCACCAGCAAAAACAATAGAACGTAGAAACATGATGGTACAACTAGGCTGCCATACTTTTTGTCCCCGCGTTAGCTGACATAATTCCAAGTACGAAATGCACATGCATGCATGACTTCACGCCGCTTGATGTCCGTGCGTGGCGGGAAACAGCACACGTGTTCAGTTATGTAAAAGTCCAGTTTGAGGTGTAGAACATTACATACAGATTTAGGCGACAAGATTATGAATTTTGTGTTCATGACCGTGGTTTATTTGTACAGAGAGAATTAGCTCTTGATTGTGAACCGCTATGGCAAGACAAAGGTTAAGTGATCGTGTGAAATGGCAAATCATAGGCATGCATACCACTGGTATGTCATGCAGAGAGATTGGCAGACAGCTGAACATTAACCATACTGTAATCAGTCGTTTGATTGCAAAACATGGGCAAACTAACGAGGTGAAGGACAGGCCTAGATTTGGAAGACCGAAGAAGACTACTGCCCGTGATGATCGAGCCCTAGTACGCCTTGTTAGGAGATCTCCATTCACCAACAGCAGAGTGCTCAGCCAACAATGGGAAACGCGCAATAGAGTGTCAATGTCTACCGTCAAAAGGAGACTGTATGCTGCTGGCATGAAAGCTAGGAGACCTGTCAGACGTCCTCTCCTCACTGCACACCACAAAGAGGAGCGTCTGAGGTGGTGCAACGAAAGAAGACACTGGAACATGAGATCCTGGAGACGGGTACACTGGTCCGATGAAAGTCGGTTCCTGCTTCATGCCACAGATGGTCGAACTCGTGTATGGAGGTCCAGACGCACAGCGTACGACCAACGTAACATCATGGAAGAAGTTCCATTTGGTGGAGGTTCCGTTATGATATGGGGGTGCATCTCATTTGATTGTAAGCTGGATCTGTTGACTGTACCTGGAACACTAAATGGACAAAGATATCAAGATTCCATACTGGATAGAGTTGTGGTCCCTCATTTTGTAAATCATGCACCTGGAACCCACCCTATATTCATGGATGACAACGCCCGACCACATCGTGCTAGAGCTGTGCATGAATACCTCCGCCAGAATGCCATCGAAACCCTACCATGGCCAACAAGGAGCCCTGACATGAACCCTATTGAGCATATCTGGGACATTCTGGGAAACATGGTGAGAAGGAGGGATCCTCCTGTGCAGAACCTACAGGAATTAACAGACGCACTCCATCTTGAATGGCAACGAATACCACAATGGCGTATCAGTCGGTTGGTGACCAGCATGAGACGTCATGTCCAGGCCGTCATCCAGGCACAAGGTGGATATACCCGGTATTAATAATGACAGTCTCAAACTCGTGCACAGATGTTAAACTTCGTTTTCAGACACCATTAATGACAATCTAGCCACGTGTGTCAACTGTAGGGCAATAGTTGTCAGTTGTGTCAACGTAACCATATTCAGGCCTCGTTTTCAAGTTCAAACAAAAACATACAGTGTTTCTCCACCATCATAATCAGCATTCCTCTAGTTGCATTATTACCTCTTGCACTAAGATGGATGGGTACATAAATGTTTATGCTATTGCTTTCTTCATAGCACATGAATATACCCTCGCATGTGCGTAAAAATAGGGTGGTGCTTAACTTTTGCACAGGTGTATATATACCATATCTAACTATTCCATTGTAGCCTACATTATTACTAGAGCATACTATATACCATATCTAACTATTCCATTGTAGCCTACATTATTACTAGAGCATACTATATACCATATCTAACTATTCCATTGTAGCCTACATTATTACTAGAGCATACTATATACCATATCTAACTATTCCATTGTAGCCTACATTATTACTAGAGCATGCTATATACCATATCTAACTATGCCATTGTAGCCTACATTATTACTAGAGCATGCTATATACCATATCTAACTATTCCATTGTAGCCTACATTATTACTAGAGCATGCTATATACCATATCTAACTATTCCATTGAGCCTACATTATTACTAGAGCATACTATATACCATATCTAACTATTCCATTGTAGCCTACATTATTACTAGAGCATACTATATACCATATCTAACTATTCCATTGTAGCCTACATTATTACTAGAGCATGCTATATACCATATCTAACTATTCCATTGTAGCCTACATTATTACTAGAGCATACTATATACCATATCTAACTATTCCATTGTAGCCTACATTATTACTAGAGCATGCTATATACCATATCTAACTATTCCATTGTAGCCTACATTATTACTAGAGCATGCTATATACCATATCTAACTATTCCATTGTAGCCTACCTTATTACTAGAGCATGCTATATACTATATCTAACTATTCCATTGAGCCTACATTATTACTAGAACATGCTATATACCATTTTCACATCAAGAGTATACTTACCTCCCTAATACTTTTGATATTGCTAAATATTGGCTTTCACTCAATAAACACTCAGATTAAAACAGTTAGGTGCCCCTACTGGGCAGGGAGTCGGAGCGTAGTCTGGCGGATGCCAGCCCCACCACCGCGCATGCGCAGACTAGCACTTCCTTTTTGCTAATTTATTGGCTGAGAGACAACACATGCTTTCATGATAAGATCTTTCTATACGCTTTTCAAAGCTTTTTAAGACTTTTAAATAGACGTTTTTACCTGACAAAGATGGCTGAGAGAGTGACTTCGCCACAGGAGGGCCTTGGACCTTTAAATCAGGTGACTTCTAGTAAAATTAGCGAGTTTTGTCCCGTTGTAATGTGTTTCCGGGACTCGCGCTAAACGTGATAAGCGCCTTAATTAGTTGATTTTTTTCAACTGGGTGCTATATAAGACTAATCTCTCTTTGTGTTTATGTCCACAGGTCTGTGTGAAGGAGAAATAAGGACATGACATCAGCAGAGGGTTTGTGTCTCTCCACCATGGTTCCATTTCCTACTAATACTGTTAGGTTATCTAACCAAAAATTCTATGCCCAGTGAGTTGGAGGCCTATTATAAAGGTCTTCTCACTTTGCCCTCTTGATCCAATTCCTTCCCCTTGAGGTGGAGAGAGTTAAGAGGCGTTCAGTGGTGGAGTGCTCCAGTTCATCAGGGTGGATGGTTTGTCTAGACAAGGTGTCAGGTATTAATTATTGATATGAGAAAGGGAGATAATTAACACTATTTGCCATTGTTATCAGTATTTATCTGATGCTTGTGTAGTCGAAATGTCCATTCTGCACATGTTCTGGTTAGAGATACAATTCGTCCTTGCACTGGGATGTTTGTTGTGGATCAATTTTTTCCTATCATAGGATTAATGACGTCATAATCAGTCTTGCTCTTTATTTACAATTAAAGTTGTCCGAAGCTGGTTTCTGATAAAAATTATGATCTTTATGATCATTTTTTCTTCTCTTGAGTTGGTGAGTTTTCTAAGCTTAACTAGTTTGCTCATACTCCTCGTCCTTTGACCTTTTTCAGAGACCTGGTTGTGCGTCCTGTGGACGATTTTTGAGGGACAAGTTTGGCCCTCATCTATGTTTTCAGTGTAGCCCCTGTGGTCCCTTGCTTAATTGCGAGATATGTAAGCACTGGGGGGGCGAGCTAATGTCTGAATTCTTGTGCTTGCAGGCGAAGGACAAGTTGGAGGAGGAGAAAAAGAAGCTGAAAAAAGAGGTCGTAAGTAAGAAGGGTAAGAGGAAGGCCTCGTCCGCGGTGGACATGGAGGCCTTCCGGACCGAGATGTTGGGAGAGATGAGGAGGACAATCAAGGATTTGGTTCCAGAGTTGCTTCGTGGCATGCTTCCTGGACCAAATCCTTTATTGACCTCATCATCTGCTTCGGAGCAGGTAATCCCCACCTCTGAATCAACGTTCCTTAGTACGCTTCCGTTGTTTGAAGATTCAGAGGTGGCCCCATTAGAGGGGGTGTTCCACGGCCCTGGCAGCAGGCTTATTGCCGCGCCCAATAGGGACCGTGGACGGTCGTCGCTGGAACCCGCGGGCTGCTCATCAGTCCAGGGGTATCCGCACACCGCGGCTGCCAGTACCTCGTATGGCACCTTCCCTGGCCAGTCCGGGTTAGCTCTCTTTGCTGACCCGGAGTCTAATCTTTCTGGCCAGGAGGATGATGATTACCTGTTGGGGTCGCCGTCTGAAGACGTGGCCATGGAATATGACGTTTGTGCACCCCTCGCGGGGAATACAGGCGCCTTTTTCCACGGTTCTACTCTCCCAGGGGTAGAATCCACGGTTCAGACTGTGGCCCTGGGCGCTGAAGGCCAGCGGTACCGCATACCTCGGCTTGCCGAGAGTGTAGCTGGTGCTGGACGGGGCCGTGGTGGGGCGGTATATGCCCCGCGCTCTACCACGGCGCCTGCTCCTGGTCAAGCCAGTGAGATTAGCATGCCGGTATTATCAGGCCCGCATGCTTTCCCTGGCTTGCCAGGGATATCAGCGTATCCGCCGTCAAGCTCTGTTGCTTGCGCTCAGGAGGAAGACGAAGGCCCCCGTCTTGTAGAGCGCTCGCAACTAGCCACGGCGGAGGATTGGTCTGACGCTTGCCAGTGGCTGGTGAGTGTTAGACCAGATCTGCCCGTGGAGCAGTCGGCTAGCCAGCGTGAACACAGGCCGTGGTTAGCTGGTAAGCCTACTGCTAACGCTATGCCTTCTCTGCCGCTGGCAGAGCATGTCGTTGACATGTTCGAGGCGGCGGAGACGTCCATTAAGTCGAGTGGACGTCTCGCTAAGGCCCCGCGCGAGGTGGCCAGGCGTTGCCGCATCGTGCCCCTGGACTACCAGCGGTACGGTGTGGTACCAAAGCCGAGCGTGGATGACCGCGCGGCTTTGGGTGAGGATGCGCGGCCAGGCTCCCGTTCTGACACGGGAGTCTTGTGCTCGAACGCGTTGCGTTCGGCAAATGCCGCGTTGCGTGATGCGGAGGAGAGTGGGAGGGCTTCGATTGCCGCTCTGTCCCACGTCTCCCAGCTGTTACAAGGGGTAGTAACAGCATCCGCATCGCGCCAGCCAAGTCCGGTCACAGTCCAGCGAGCCATCCAGGATGGTATCAACCTGGCTCTGGACTGTATGACGCGGGCGGTGACCAGGAGTGTCCGGGCAAGGCGCACTTTTGCCTTGGATAATCTGTGCCCGTCCCAGGACCTCTACAATAGGCTACTACGTACGCCTATGACAGGTCCTGGTCTCTTTGGAGGTGAGGGATGTAGACACCTCCAGGAGACGGTTACTCTGGTCAATAACCAGAGGGCGCTGCGCGAACAGTTTGAGGTGCTTCGTCGTGCCAACGTTCGCGCCGCACCCCCTGCGTATCGTCCCCTGCAGGCTCGAGGTGGTAGTGGCCAGGTCAGAGGCCAACCACCATCGCAGCGCCGGCCTCGGCCGCGTGCGATTCGGCCAGCAGCGAGGGGGGGCGCAGGCTCCTCAGGCGCAGTCGGCCAGGCAGCCGCCCGCGCACCGTGGTGCGCGCGGTGCTGGTCGTGGCGCGCGAGGATCTGGGCGGGGTAATCATTCCTGATGGGACGGTTACCGCGGTGAGAACCGCGCCGGTGTTTCTGGCAAAGGAGACAGTGCCGCTCTTGCACTCCTTATGTCCACCTCTATCCCTAGGTGGACCGATGGGAGGCCGATTAGCCGACCACATGCAAGAGTGGGAACGGTTAACTCAGGACCGTTTAGTCTTGCGATGGCTTTCAGTCGGGTATCATCCCGATTGGATGACAGGCCCACCATCGCGACTGTCTCTAGTGCCGATCTGGACTCCAAATCCGAGAGATCCAGATCAAAGGTTGTGTATCGAGGAGGAAATAAATTCCCTCATACAAAAAGGAGCTATTCAGCCGGCACAGAGGTGTCCGGGCTTCTATTCAACCCTGTTCTTAGTAACAAAGAACACCGGAGGGTGGAGACCAATTCTCAACCTCAAGCCATTGAACAAGTTCATAGAGACGCCCAGTTTCAAGATGGAGACTGTGCGCTCGGTGTTGGCGGGGTTAGAGAGGGGAATGTGGACAGCGTCGATAGATTTGAAGGACGCTTATTTCCACATCCCCATACACAGGAGTTTCCGTCGCTTCCTGAGATTTGCATTCCAGGGCAGACAGTGGGAATTCAGGGTGCTACCCTTCGGAATTTCCACGGCTCCTCGGGTTTTCACCCGTGTGGTTCTTGCGATCACCGCATACCTCCGCAGGAGAAGCATAGCAGTCCACACGTACATAGACGACTGGCTGTTGAAAGCGCACACCCGGGAAAGTTTATCGGCCAGTCTGGAGATTGTTTTGAAAACTCTCACAGACTTAGGCTGGATGATCAATTTCCCAAAATCAGAGCTGACTCCATCCCAGAAGTTTGTTTACCTGGGGATGTTCTTCGATCTAGAGACAGGATATGTTTATCCTACTCAGGAGAGAGTTCAGAAACTCATCTCATTAATTCAGTCAGTGTGCGACAGTCGTCATGTCCTGGCACGGGTTTACTTGAGAATGCTGGGGTTGATGGTTTCATTGGAACCAGTCATTCCTCAGGCCGCCTTACGCAGGCGGCCGATCCAGTTATTTCTCATGACACAATGGACCCAGAGTACAGGTTCGCTGGACTCGAATGTGTCAGTGTTGGCGCCTCTGATTCATCACCTGCAACGGTGGTTGGACACAGAGAATCTCTTGGTGGGGGTTATGCTAACCCCTCCCCACCCTCAGGTGACTGTGTATACAGATGCATCGATGGAGGGCTGGGGAGCTTGCCTGGAAGAGTCCACGATATCAGGGCTGTGGAATCTGGAACAGTCAAAGGAACATATAAATCTACTGGAGCTAAGAGCAGTAGTCCTGGGCCTGGAACATTTCTTACAGAAAGTTCAGGGCAAGATTGTTCTTATTCGTTCAGACAACTCAACAGTTGTGACTTACATAAACCGCCAGGGCGGAACGAAGTCGCCCAGTCTCTGTATGATGACATGGAGACTGCTTTGTTGGTGTCTGGATCACCAGATTACCTTGAAAGCAGTTCATATTCCGGGAAGGTTAAACCTGCTAGCAGACTCATTGAGCCGAAGGATGAGTGTTTTACCCACGGAATGGCAACTAAATCAATGTGTGGCGGATCGTCTGTTCGACCATTGGGGGAAACCCAACATCGATTTGTTCGCAACGAAGAAGAATGCGAAGATGACGACGTACGTCTCTCCGATTCCGGATCCAAGCGCTTTCGCAACAGATGCGTTAGCTATCAGCTGGGGGAGAATGTATGCATACGCATTCCCTCCAGCAATCCTGATTCCAAAAATTCTTCAGAAAATCAGACAAGAGGAATGCCAAGTGCTTCTGATCGCCCCGGATTGGCCAAGCCGATCATGGTATACGGATCTGCTGGACCTTCTGGTCTGCAATCCGGTTCCTCTGCCTCTGATGGACGATATTATCTTCCAGGGCAAGGCCCTTCACAACAATCCGTCAATGTTCAGATTGACTGCGTGGATGTTGTCAAGGAATCTAGAATTAAGGAGGGCTTTTCTGAGCAAGCAGCCATGTTTATGGCCAAAGCCAGGAGGGGGTCAACCTCCAGAGCATATAATTATAAAATCAACAGATTTGCAGAATGGTGCTCAAAAAGATGTATTGATCCAATGGATGCATCTATTCAGATAGTAGCTGATTTCCTCTGTCACCTTTATGATGCCTATAGCCTCAAGCCTAACTCTATTGCTGGTTATAAGTCAGCTTTAATGTCTGTTATTCCTTGCTTGGCTAAGAGGGGAAGTGATGAAGTGAATACATTAAATGTATTAATTAAAGGCATGGGCAATCTAAGACCAAGGAATCCACCGGTGATTCCGTCTTGGAGTTTATCGCTAGTGCTTCAAGTACTAGGTGATAAGCCGTTTGAACCACTTAGTTCCATTTCTATGAAACTATTAACACTGAAGACTGTGTTTTTAATTGCTGCGGCCTCGGCTAGGCGTAGGAGTGAGATTCATGCCTTATCAGCCGAGGATGACCGTTTTGTGGTTTCAGGGGAAGGCCTTAAGCTGCTACCTAGGATTAATTTCTTGGCTAAAAATCAGTCGTTGAAATATCCAGGTCAACCTATTATTTTGCCTGCTTTAACTAGATATGATCCTAATTCTAAAGCATGGTGTCCTGTCCGGGCGCTTTGCCGGTACAAACAACGTACGGCGGAGTGGCGCACCGACCAGTCAGCGTTATGGTTGTCATATATTGAACCCCATGGCAGGGCTTCTAAGGACACCATTTCCAGGTGGATTGTAGAATGCATTCAGTTTTGCCATAAATCCGCCACCGGGAAGCAGGTTGACGTGGCCAAGGCTCACAGTGTCCGCGGCGTAGTGACATCCACTGCCCTATTTAATGGGGTCCCTGTGGATGATATTATGTCGGTGGCTCAGTGGCACTGTGAGTCAAGTTTTACAGACCATTATCTCCGTGACACCTCTAATCCTCTCGCCTTGTCGATTTTGAAAAAATAACTAGGCATATATATTTTTGATGGGGTTTCCTCATTGCTTATATATTTCACAATTAATTTATGGAAACAACCACTAATTTGGGACTGCATCGATCTTCACCAATGGGAAGAGGATGTCAGCAGCCATTTCAACAAGGTCAGTCTTGTGTATGTGTTGTCCATTGTTGATTGTCTTGTCACGTTACCCGTTATTTATATGATGATGGTTTTGTGTATTTATGTGGTTCATTGTTGAGAGTATACGAAAATGGAGTTTTTTCGTCTCTGTCCTGTAGTACATGGCACTTGTACGTAGAGAGCGTATAGGACATTGAGGTCATTCGACTCTTCCTCCTAGGAAGGAGGGGGGGGAGCGCATATGACATTCGGTCATCTCTCATACATCGGGGGTGTTATCCGATGGTTAGTCAAATCCTGACTGTTTTTTCATACAGTTTCAGAAGTTTAAGTGCCTTAAACGCAGAAAAGCGTATAGGGATGAGCTGGTCTTTTGACCTCGCCTCCCTCCCGCCGAATTCACTGTCGAATTCTGGCAATATCAAAAGTATTAGGGAGGTAAGTATACTCTTGATGTGAAATAAACGAAATCAAGGATTTCTTTTTTCACGAGAGAGTTGATACTTACCTCCCTAGATACGGACCCGGCCTCTCCACCCCACAGAGGCTCGGTCTTCAGGCTCTTAATAGTTGCATGTGTATCAGCCAATAAATTAGTCAGAGGAAGTGCTAGTCTGCGCATGCGCGGTGGTGGGGCTGGCATCCGCCAGACTACGCTCTGACTCCCTGCCCAGTAGGGGCACCTAACTGTTTTAATCTGAGTGTTTATTGAGTGAAAGCCAATATTTAGCAATATCAAAAGTATTAGGGAGGTAAGTATCAACTCTCTCGTGAAAAAAGAAATCCTTGATTTCGTTTAATCTAACTATTCCATTGAGCCTACATTATTACTAGAGCATGCTATATACCATATCTAACTATTCCATTGTAGCCTACATTATTACTAGAGCATACTATATACCATATCTAACTATGCCATTGTAGCCTACATTATTACTAGAGCATACTATATACCATATCTAACTATTCCATTGTAGCCTACATTATTACTAGAGCATACTATATACCATATCTAACTATTCCATTGTAGCCTACATTATTACTAGAGCATACTATATACCATATCTAACTATTCCATTGTAGCCTACATTATTACTAGAGCATACTATATACCATATCTAACTATGCCATTGTAGCCTACATTATTACTAGAGCATACTATATACCATATCTAACTATTCCATTGTAGCCTACATTATTACTAGAGCATACTATATACCATATCTAACTATTCCATTGAGCCTACATTATTACTAGAGCATGCTATATACCATATCTAACTATTCCATTGTAGCCTACATTATTACTAGAGCATACTATATACCATATCTAACTATTCCATTGTAGCCTACATTATTACTAGAGCACGCTATATACCATATCTAACTATGCCATTGTAGCCTACATTATTACTAGAGCATACTATATACCATATCTAACTATTCCATTGTAGCCTACATTATTACTAGAGCATACTATATACCATATCTAACTATTCCATTGTAGCCTACATTATTACTAGAGCACGCTATATACCATATCTAACTATGCCATTGTAGCCTACATTATTACTAGAGCATACTATATACCATATCTAACTATTCCATTGTAGCCTACATTATTACTAGAGCATACTATATACCATATCTAACTATTCCATTGTAGCCTACATTATTACTAGAGCATGCTATATACCATATCTAACTATTCCATTGTAGCCTACATTATTACTAGAGCATGCTATATACTATATCTAACTATTCCATTGAGCCTACATTATTACTAGAACATGCTATATACCATATCTAACTATTCCATTGAGCCTACATTATTACTAGAGCATGCTATATACCATATCTAACTATTCCATTGTAGCCTACATTATTACTAGAGCATACTATATACCATATCTAACTATGCCATTGTAGCCTACATTATTACTAGAGCATGCTATATACCATATCTAACTATTCCATTGTAGCCTACATTATTACTAGAGCATACTATATACCATATCTAACTATTCCATTGAGCCTACATTATTACTAGAGCATGCTATATACCATATCTAACTATTCCATTGTAGCCTACATTATTACTAGAGCATACTATATACCATATCTAACTATTCCATTGAGCCTACATTATTACTAGAGCATGCTATATACCATATCTAACTATTCCATTGTAGCCTACATTATTACTAGAGCATACTATATACCATATCTAACTATGCCATTGTAGCCTACATTATTACTAGAGCATACTATATACCATATCTAACTATGCCATTGTAGCCTACCTTATTACTAGAGCATGCTATATACTATATCTAACTATGCCATTGTAGCCTACATTATTACTAGAGCATACTATATACCATATCTAACTATTCCATTGTAGCCTACATTATTACTAGAGCATACTATATACCATATCTAACTATTCCATTGTAGCCTACATTATTACTAGAGCATACTATATACCATATCTAACTATTCCATTGTAGCCTACATTATTACTAGAGCATACTATATACCATATCTAACTATTCCATTGAGCCTACATTATTACTAGAGCATGCTATATACCATATCTAACTATTCCATTGTAGCCTACATTATTACTAGAGCATACTATATACCATATCTAACTATTCCATTGTAGCCTACATTATTACTAGAGCATACTATATACCATATCTAACTATTCCATTGTAGCCTACATTATTACTAGAGCATACTATATACCATATCTAACTATGCCATTGTAGCCTACATTATTACTAGAGCATACTATATACCATATCTAACTATTCCATTGTAGCCTACATTATTACTAGAGCATACTATATACCATATCTAACTATTCCATTGTAGCCTACATTATTACTAGAGCATGCTATATACCATATCTAACTATTCCATTGTAGCCTACATTATTACTAGAGCATACTATATACCATATCTAACTATGCCATTGTAGCCTACATTATTACTAGAGCATACTATATACCATATCTAACTATTCCATTGTAGCCTACATTATTACTAGAGCATACTATATACCATATCTAACTATGCCATTGTAGCCTACATTATTACTAGAGCATACTATATACCATATCTAACTATTCCATTGAGCCTACATTATTACTAGAGCATGCTATATACCATATCTAACTATTCCATTGTAGCCTACATTATTACTAGAGCATACTATATACCATATCTAACTATGCCATTGTAGCCTACATTATTACTAGAGCATGCTATATACCATATCTAACTATTCCATTGTAGCCTACATTATTACTAGAGCATACTATATACCATATCTAACTATTCCATTGAGCCTACATTATTACTAGAGCATGCTATATACCATATCTAACTATTCCATTGTAGCCTACATTATTACTAGAGCATACTATATACCATATCTAACTATGCCATTGTAGCCTACATTATTACTAGAGCATGCTATATACCATATCTAACTATTCCATTGTAGCCTACATTATTACTAGAGCATGCTATATACCATATCTAACTATGCCATTGTAGCCTACATTATTACTAGAGCATACTATATACCATATCTAACTATTCCATTGTAGCCTACATTATTACTAGAGCATACTATATACGATATCTAGCTGTTCCATTGCTTTTAGGTTTCTCACAGCACCTCGGAACGTTTACCTCCAAAATCGCCTTCTTTACAAGATCTTGATTTGACAAAGGATCCAGAGGAAAGGGTATAAATAACTAATTATTTGATTTATCTGTCTGTCAATTATTTGCGAGCTGTGGCCACACTTCTAGTTTGTATTTTAATCAACGTGATGTACCACTACCATAGGACAAGAGCTGTATATTTTCTAAATCTCTGAGAGTTGGAGTGGGTGGGACCACCTTTATAAATGACATCATTATTCATTAATACGATTTTTGTCGAGTCATAGGCCAAGTGGAGGATGAATTGGCATATTGATCGAAATGACGTCCGATTTGCACCAAGAATTAGGTAAATGTTAAAGTTTGTCAATTAATATTGAAATCTTCGTGTGCTTAAGCGATCTCAATAAGGCTTTATAGATTTTTTCTGTAGCATCATTGTCTCCATCATAATAGAATGATTTTCAAATTTTTCTATACTTATGCATGTTTGGACTTTTATTTTGAACCAAAAGTTAGAAGAATGTTAAAGTTTTTCAATGGACATTTACTTTCATTAGGGGCTTATTGGATCTCAATAGAGCTTTGTTCTACACCATCATTGTATCCAGTCTCCATCAAAATGAACATGATTTTCCAATTGGTTCAGTGTCACTCCATCATCAATTCATTCATTCATCTGTCTGTCAATCCATTCATTTTGCCATACATGGGAAGATCCATGAAAATTAAGTTTTGGTTCAATGAGTTAATTTCTACTGGGAGCCTGCCAGTGGAAATTAACTCATAGTGGGAGCATTTTAATTAAGATTCACATGCATGTTAGGAACACAGTTTTAGAGTTCTATCATGCTAAGCCACTTGTAGTGCGTCTGTCTATCGGTTCATCCAGCCAGATGTGTAAATTTTAGAAAATTATGTTTTCTCTGCAATAACTCAAGTTCTACTTGGTACATATTAATGAAATGTCGCAGTTATGTTGATTATGGACCTGGGAAGAGGACCCTTATTATTGGGGCAAATCCATTTAATTGTCTATGCTTCATGTGCAAAATTAAATCATATGGAAAAGACATGTTCGTTAACATGCACAGATGGACGGACAAATTAGTAGGTTAACAGACTGACCTGAAGAATAATAGGGACTTTCCATGCGCCATAATCAATATAATTATAAGGTTTTAATAATATGCTCCTGGTAGAACTTTAAGTATCAAAGAAAATGTGCAGCAAACTAAAGTATGGACTAATTTACAGACAGACACAAACAATAAAAGGCTTCTTCCAATAATGATAATCGATAGTGATAGTCGACATAACTTTTACATTTCAATAATATGCTTCAGTAAGAACATCAAATCTTCAAAGAATTTAAACATATCTGGCAAAATCAAAGAATGGATAGATACATTGGAGGATGGATTGATGCAAAGAGCAAGATGATTCTTACAAGCTCCATATTTCAATATATCTCTGAAGTTTTATTAATATGATCACAGTAGAACAAATCATAGAAGAAAAATCTAATTGCCAACGATATACGCATGTTTCACTTCAAGAGTATACTTACCTCCCTAATACTTTTGATATTGCTAAATATTGGCTTTCACTCAATAAACACTCAGATTTAAAACAGTTAGGTGCCCCTACTGGGCAGGGAGTCAGAGCGTAGTCCGGCGGATGCCAGCCCCACCACCGCGCATGCGCAGACTAGCACTTCCTCTTTGCTAGATTATTGGCAGAGAGATCACACATGTTTTTTTGTGCAATAGCTTTTTCGTACTCTTAAACTGTTTAAGTGGTGTTTGTTTGGAGTGTTAGTCACTTTTTTGGATGGCGGAAAGGAATACTTCGCCACAGGAGGACGGAGGACCTTTAAATCAGGTGACTTCTAGTAAAATTAGCGAGTTTTCTTCCCGGTGTATTGTGTTTCCGGGACTCGCGTTTACCGTGATAAGCGCCTTGGTTGGTTGGGTTATATCAACTCGGTGCTACCTAGGACTAATTTCTCTTTCTGTTTATGTCCACAGGTCTGTATGACGCTAGGTGGTGACGTCACAGTAGCAGAGAATTAGTTTTCTCTCCACCATGGTTCCATTTCCTACTAACACTGTTAGGTTATCTAACCAAATGAAAAATTATGTCCAGTGAGTTGGAGGCCTGGTATAAAGGTCTTCTCACTTTGCCCTCTTGATCCAATTCCTTCCCCATGAGGTGGAGAGAGTTAAGAGGCGTGCAGATGGTGGAGTTTCCGGTTCGTCACGTTGGATGGTTTGTCTATACAAAGTGTCAGGTATCTAGTTATTGATAATGTGGTGATGTTAATTATTGTAAACAAACAAAGGGAGATAATTAACATTTTTGCCAGAAAAGAGTTATCTATATGTATCTGATGGTTGTGTAGTCAACTTATCCATTCAGCATACAATTCGTCCTTGCACTTGGATGTTTTGTTGGGATCGATTTTTTCCTGTCACGGGATTAATGACGTCATAATCAGCCTGGCTATGTATTTATCAGCAATTCAAGCGCTATGCTGGTTTCTGATGTATATTGATCTTTATGATCGTTTTCCTTCTCTTTGAGTTGGATTGAGTTTCTAAGCTTAACTAGTTGCTCATACTCCTTGTCCTTTGGCCTGTTTCAGGGACCGGGTTGCGCGTCCTGTGGACGTTTTATGCATGTAAAGTTCTGGCCGCATCTGTGTTATCGATGTAGCCCTTGTGGTCCCTTGATTAATTGTGACATATGTAAGCACTGGGGGGGCGAGTTAATGTCCGAATTCTTGTGCTGCTTACAGGCGACGGACAAGGTGGTAGAGGAGGAGAAGAAGAAGAAGCGGAAACGAGAGGTTGTAAGTAGGAAGGGTAAGGGGAAGGTCTCGTCCGCGGTGGATATGGAGACCTTCCGGACCGAGATGTTGGGAGAGATGAAGAGGACAATAAAAGATTTGGTTCCAGGGTTGCTTCGTGGCATGCTTCCTGGACCAGATCCTTTATTGTCCTCATCATCGGCTTCGGAGCAGGTAATCCCCGCCTCTGGATCGATTTTCCTTAGTCCGCTTCCGTTGTCCGACGATTCAGAGGTGGCCCCATTAGAGGGGGCGTTCCACGACCCTGGCAGCAGGCTTATTGCCGCGCCGATAGGGGACCGTGGACGGTTGTCGCTGGAACCCGCTGGCTGCTTATCAGTCCAGGGGTATCCGCACGCCGCGGTGGCCAGTACCTCCTATGGCACCGTTCCTGGTCAGCCCGGGTTAGCTCTCTTTGCTGACCCGGGGTCTAATCTTTCTGACCAGGGTGATGAGGATTACCTGCTAGGGTCGCCGTCTGACGACGTGGACATGGATGAAGACGTTTGTGCACCCCTCGCGGGGAATACAGGCGCTTTTTTCCACGGTATTACTCACCCTGGAGTAAGGTCCGCGGTTCAGGTGGTGGCCCAGGGCGCTGCTGATGGCCAGCGGTACCGCATACCTCGGCTTGCCGAGCGTGTAGCTGGTGCTGGCCGGGCCCGTGGTGGGGCTATATATACCCCGCGCTCTACCGCGGTGCCTGCTCCTGGTCAAACCAGTGATATTCTCATGCCGGTGCTGTCAGGCCCGCATGTTTTCCCTGGCTTGCCAGGTGTATCAGCGTACCCGCCGTCAAGCTCTACTGCTTGCGCTCAGGAGGAAGACGAAGGACCCCGTCTTGTAGAGCGCTCGCAGTTAGCCACGGAGGAGGATTGGTATGACGCTTGCCAGTGGTTGGTGAGCGTTAGGCCTGATCTGCCCGTGGAGCAGTCGGCTAGCCACCGTGTTCACACGCCGTGGTTAGCTGGGAAACCAACTGCTAACGCTATGCCTTCTCTGCCGCTGGCGGAGCATGTCGTTGACATGTTCAAGGCGGCGGAGTCGTCCATTAACACGAGTGGACGTCTCGCGAAGGCCCCTCGCGAGGTGGCCAGGCGTTGTCGCATCGTGCCCCTGGACTACCAGCGGTACGGTGTGGTACCCAAGCCCAGCGTGGATGACCGCGCGGCTTTGGGTGAGGATACGCGGCCAGGCTCCCGTTCTGACGCGGGGGTCTTGTGCGCGAACGCGTTGCGTTCGGCGAATACCGCGTTGCGTGATGCGGAGGAGAGTGGGAGGGCTTCGATTGCCGCTCTGTCCCACGTCTCCCAGCTGTTACAGGGGGTAGTAACGGCATCCGCATCGCGCCAGCCAGGCCCGCTCGCGGTCCAGCGAACCATCCAGGATGGTATTAACCTGGCGCTGGACTGTATGACGCGGGCGGTGACCAGGAGTGTCCGGGCAAGACGCACGTTTGCCCTGGACAATCTGTGCCCGTCTCAGGACCTGTATAATAGGCTACTCCGTACGCCTATGACGGGTCCTGGTCTTTTTGGAGGTGAGGGATGTCGCCACCTCCAGGAGACGGTCACCCTGGTGAATAACCAGAGGGCGCTGCGCGAACAGTTTGAGGTGCTGCGTCGTGCTAACGTTCGCGCCGCGGCCCCTGCGTATCGTCCCCTGCAGGCTCGAGGTGGTGCTGGCCAAGTCAGAGGCCAGCCGCCGTCGCAGCGCCGGCCTCGGCCGCGTGCGATTCGGCCAGCAGTGAGGGGGGCGCAGGCTCCTCAGCCGCCGTCAGCCAGGCAGCCGCCCGTGCACCGAGGTGCGCGCGGGGCGGGGCGGGGCGCGCGAGGATCTGGGCGTGGTTATCGTTCCTGACAGGGCGCTTACCGCGGTAAGGACCACGCCGGTGTGTATGGCGACGGAGACAGTGCCGCTCTTGCATGCCTTGTGTCCACCGCGGTCCCTAGGTGGACCGGTGGGAGGCCGGCTAGCCGACCACATGCAAGAGTGGGAACGGTTAACTCAGGACCGTTTAGTCTTGCGATGGCTTTCCGTGGGGTATCATCCAGAGTGGATGACAGGCCCGCCGTCGCGACTGTCTCTGGTGCCAGTCTGGACTCCCATTCCGAGAGATCCAGATCAAAGGTTGTGTATCGAGGAGGAGATAAATTCCCTCGTACAAAAAGGAGCTATTCAGCCGGCACAAAGGTGTCCGGGCTTCTATTCAACCCTGTTCTTGGTAACAAAACGCACCGGAGGGTGGAGACCGATTCTCAACCTCAAGCCACTGAACAAGTTCATCGAGACGCCCAGTTTCAAGATGGAAACGGTGCGCTCGGTGTTGGCGGGGTTGGAGAGGGGGATGTGGACGGCGTCGATAGATTTGAAGGACGCTTATTTCCACATCCCCATCCACGGGAGTTTCTGTCGCTTCCTGAGATTTGCATTCCAGGGCAGACAGTGGGAATTCAGGGTGTTGCCCTTCGGAATTTCCACGGCTCCTCGGGTTTTCACCCGTGTGGTTCTTGCAATCACAGCATACCTCCGCAGGAGAAGCATAGCAGTCCACACGTACATAGACGACTGGCTGTTGAAAGCGCACACCCGGGAAAGTTTGTCGGCCAATCTGGAGATTGTTTTGAAAACTCTCACAGACTTAGGCTGGATGATCAATTTCCCAAAATCAGAGCTGACTCCATCCCAGAAGTTTGTTTACCTGGGGATGTTCTTCGATCTAGAGACAGGATATGTTTATCCTACTCAGGAGAGAGTTCAGAAACTCATCTCATTAATTCAGTCAGTGTGCGACAGTCGTCATGTCCTGGCACGGGTTTACTTGAGAATGCTGGGGTTGATGGTTTCATTGGAACCAGTCATTCCTCAGGCCGCCTTACGCAGGCGGCCGATCCAGTTATTTCTCATGACACAGTGGACCCAGAGTACAGGTTCGCTGGACTCGAATGTGTCAGTGTTGGCGCCTCTCATTCACCACCTGCAATGGTGGTTGAATACAGAGAATCTCTTGCCGGGGGTTTTGCTAACCCCTCCCCACCCTCAGGTGACTGTGTATACAGATGCATCGATGGAGGGCTGGGGAGCTTGCCTGGAAGAGTACACGATATCAGGGCTTTGGAATCTGGAACAGTCAAAGGAACATATAAATCTACTGGAGCTAAAAGCAGTAGTCCTGGCCCTGGAACATTTCTTACAGAAAGTTCAGGGCAAGATTGTTCTTATTCGTTCAGACAACTCAACAGTTGTGACTTACATAAACCGCCAGGGCGGAACGAAGTCGCCCAGTCTCTGTATGATGACATGGAAACTGCTTTGTTGGTGTCTGGATCACCAGATTACCTTGAAAGCAGTTCATATTCCGGGAAGGTTAAACCTGCTAGCAGACTCATTGAGCCGAAGGATGAGTGTTTTACCCACGGAATGGCAACTAAATCAATGTGTGGCGGATCGTCTGTTCGACCATTGGGGGAAACCCAACATCGATTTGTTCGCAACGAAGAAGAATGCGAAGATGACGACGTACGTCTCTCCGATTCCGGATCCAAGCGCTTTCGCAACAGATGCGTTAGCTATCAGCTGGGGGAGAATGTATGCATACGCATTCCCTCCAGCAATCCTGATTCCAAAAATTCTTCAGAAAATCAGACAAGAGGAATGCCAAGTGCTTCTGATCGCCCCGGATTGGCCAAGCCGATCATGGTATACGGATCTGCTGGACCTTCTGGTCTGCAATCCGGTTCCTCTGCCTCTGATGGACGATATTATCTTCCAGGGCAAGGCCCTTCACAACAATCCGTCAATGTTCAGATTGACTGCGTGGATGTTGTCAAGGAATCTAGAATTAAGGAGGGCTTTTCTGAGCAAGCAGCCATGTTTATGGCCAAAGCCAGGAGGGGGTCAACCTCCAGAGCATATAATTATAAAATCAACAGATTTGCAGAATGGTGCTCAAAAAGATGTATTGATCCAATGGATTCATCTATTCAAGTAGTAGCTGATTTCCTCTGTCACCTCTATGATGCCTATAGCCTCAAGCCTAACTCTATTGCTGGTTATAAGTCAGCATTAATGTCTGTTATTCCTTGCTTGGCTAAGAGGGGAAGTGATGAAGTAAATACATTAAATGTATTAATTAAAGGCATGGGCAATCTAAGACCAAGGAATCCTCCTGTGATTCCGTCTTGGAGTTTATCGCTAGTGCTTCAAGTACTAGGTGATAAGCCTTTTGAACCACTTAGTTCCATTTCTATGAAACTATTAACACTGAAGACTGTGTTTTTAATTGCTGCGGCCTCGGCTAGGCGTAGGAGTGAAATTCATGCCTTATCAGCCGAGGATGACCGTTTTGTGGTTTCAGGGGAAGGCCTTAAGCTGCTACCTAGGATTAATTTCTTGGCTAAAAATCAGTCGTTGAAATATCCAGGTCAACCTATTATTTTGCCTGCTTTAACTAGATATGATCCTAATTCTAAAGCATGGTGTCCCGTCCGGGCGCTGCGCCGGTACAAACAACGTACGGCGGAGTGGCGCACCGACCAGTCAGCGTTATGGTTGTCATATATTGAACCCCATGGCAGGGCTTCTAAGGACACCATTTCCAGGTGGATTGTGGAATGCATTCAGTTTTGCCATAAATCCGCCACCGGGAAGCAGGTTGACGTGGCCAAGGCTCACAGTGTCCGCGGCGTAGTGACATCCACCGCCCTATTTAATGGGGTCCCGGTGGATGATATTATGTCGGTGGCTCAGTGGCACTGTGAGTCAAGTTTTACAGACCATTATCTCCGTGACACCTCTAATCCTCTCGCCTTGTCGATTTTGAAAAAATAACTCGGTTTATATTTTTTGAGGAGGGTTTTCCTCATTACTTATATATTTCACAATTAATTTATGGAAACACCCACTTTTTTGGGCCTGCATCAGTCTTTACCAATGGGAAGATGATGTCAGCAGCCATTTTCAACAAGGTCAGTCTTGTTCATGTGTTGTCCATTGTTGATTGTATTGTCACGTTACCCGTTATTAATATGGTGATGGTTTGTGTATTTGTGTGGTTCATTGTTGAGAGTTACGAAAATGGAGCTTTTTCGTCTCTGTCCTGTAGTACATGGCACTTGTACGTAGAGAGCGTATAGGACATTGAGGTCAGTCGACTCTTCCTCCCAGGAAGGAGGGGGGGGGAGCGCATATGACATTCGGTCATCTCTCATACATCGGTGGTGTTATCCGATGATTAGTCAAATCCTGACTGTTTTTTCAGACAGTTTCAGAAGTTTAAGTGCCTTAAACGCAGAAAAAGCGTATAGGGATGAGCTGGTCTTTTGACCTCGCCTCCCTCCCGCCAGATTCACTTTCGAATTCTGGCAATATCAAAAGTATTAGGGAGGTAAGTATACTCTTGAAGTGAAATAAACGAAATCTAGGATTTCTTTTTTCACGAGAGAGTTGATACTTACCTCCCTAGATACGGACCCGGCCTCTCCACCCCACAGAGGCTCGGTCTTCAGGCTCTTAATAGTTGCATGTGTGTCAGCCAATAATCTAGTCAGAGGAAGTGCTAGTCTGCGCATGCGCGGTGGTGGGGCTGGCATCCGCCGGACTACGCTCTGACTCCCTGCCCAGTAGGGGCACCTAACTGTTTTAAATCTGAGTGTTTATTGAGTGAAAGCCAATATTTAGCAATATCAAAAGTATTAGGGAGGTAAGTATCAACTCTCTCGTGAAAAAAGAAATCCTAGATTTCGTTTAATTGATGGCAAGAGGAATGGGTGACTGGAATGACAGACAGACCACAAAATAGAATGCTTTTCACATTCCCCATAATCAGTATGTCTGCGAATATTTATAAACCCTTTCACCAAGAAATTCCTATTATCTCCATCTCGAGGCAAACAATCAGGAATGTTGTTAAATATTTTGAAATTAATAGGACTGGAAGCCACTGATCATATTAATTCCAAAATATTCAACAGAATATATGTTATACATCGTAAAGAATTTACTTTTTCAAGGATTTCTCGTTGAAAGGGTTAATATGCAAACAAGTAGAATAAGTTATAGAAGAAACCTCACATCACCAACATCTGTTTCTTTAAATAGTGTCTGAATGAGGCGCATAATGTACACTGTTGTCTACATTGTAAAATTGCATACTTCTGTTTGTTAACAGTTGAAGGATGTGCTGACCTATTTTAAAGCTGAGAAAGCTGCTAGAACTGACTTAGAGATGTTTGTCGCTGTCCTTAATACACAGAAATCTGTTCTACAAGAAGACGGCGATAAGCTCAGGAATGAACTACAAGAAGGTACATACTTGATCACTATGGGTCACCTGTAATTTATCTAACCAATATCAAGGCCACATGTAATACTTTCAATAAACCGACTAGTATTTTATGTCCTACTCAAAATATATCATTTGTTATCAGATGTCACAATTATAATGACGTAGGTCTCGTGAAGTCAAAAATCTGCAAGTGTATGAATCGTATGTCTTTGGTGGAGTTAATATACATTTATTTTAATGGCAGCAACAGCTCCCAGTCTAATTAGTCTGATAATATTCAACAGCTTATCTGTATGTTCTATTGGTGTTTTTGTTGTTGTTCAGTGTGTCATTTGTTGGAGGGTGAGAAGAGACGCCATGCTGAACTAAAATGTACATGGCAAATGGCGAATGATCAGTTTCTCCACTCACAGAGACTGATGATGATGGACATGAGACGGATGGAGGGTCTGCTGAGTACAGAACAACAAAGACAAATTACAGGTGAAAATAACATAATTCTTACATATGTGTCACAATGTTTCTCGAACCAGGAAGTGTGTGTGTGTGCGTGCGTGCATGCATGCGTGTGTGCGTGCATGCGCAAATGCGTGTGTGTATGTTAGATATACACTCCTATTATGGACCTTTTAGAATGCAGTCCCGCTCCGAAGTATTAATGTTCCCCTTGTGTTGTTAACAACTGTTTTGACATTGTCTTGTTATTGAGCTATACTCATTTCACTTCAAGAGTATACTTACCTCCCTAATACTTTTGATATTGCTAAATATTGGCTTTCACTCAATAAACACTCAGATTTAAAACAGTTAGGTGCCCCTACTGGGCAGGGAGTCAGAGCGTAGTCTGGCGGATGCCAGCCCCACCACCGCGCATGCGCAGACTAGCACTACCTCTTTGCTAGATTATTGGCAAAGAGAACACACATGTTTTTTCAGTCATAAGCTTTTCTTGCTCTTTAACGTTTTTATTGGTGTTATTTTGGAAGTGATAAGACCTGATTTGGATGGCGGGAGGATACACTTCGCCACAGGAGGACGTTGGACCTTTAAATCAGGTGACTTCTAGTAAAATTAGCGAGTTTTCTTCCCGGTGTATTGTGTTTCCGGGACTCGCGTTTACCGTGATAAGCGCCTTAGTTAGTTGGTTTAGGTCAACTCGGTGCTACCTAGGACTAATTTCTCTTTCTGTTTCTGTCCACAGGTCTGTATGACGCTAGGTTGTGACGTCACAGTACCAGAGAGTTAGTATTCTCTCCACCATGGTTCCATTTCCTACTAACACTGTTAGGTTATCTAACCAAATGAAAAATTATGTCCAGTGAGTTGGAGGCCTGGTATAAAGGTCTTCTCACTTTGCCCTCTTGATCCAATTCCTTCCCCATGAGGTGGAGAGAGTTAAGAGGCGTGCAGATGGTGGAGTTTCCGGTTCGTCACGTTGGATGGTTTGTCTATACAAAGTGTCAGGTATCTAGTTATTGATAATGTGGTGATGTTAATTATTGTAAACAATCAAAGGGAGATAATTAACATTTTTTTGCCAGAAAAGAGTTATCTATATGTATCTGATGGTTGTGTAGTCAACTTATCCATTCAGCATACAATTCGTCTTTGCACTTGGATGTTTTGTTGGGATCGAATTTTTCCTGTCACGGGATTAATGACGTCATAATCAGCTGGCTATGTATTTATTAGCAATTCAAGCGCTATGCTGGTTTTTGATGTATATTGATCTTTATGATCGTTTTCCTTCTCCTTGAGTTGGATTGAGTTTCTAAGCTTAACTAGTTGCTCATACTCCTTGTCCTTTGCCCTGTTTCAGGGACCGGGTTGCGCGTCCTGTGGACGTTTTATGCATGTGAAGTTCTGGCCGCATCTGTGTTATCGATGTAGCCCTTGTGGTCCATTGATTAATTGTGACATATGTAAGCACTGGGGGGGCGAGTTAATGTCCGAATTCTTGTGCTGCTTACAGGCGACGGACAAGGTGGTAGTGGAGGAGAAGAAGAAGAAGCGGAAACGAGAGGTTGTAAGTAGGAAGGGTAAGGGGAAGGTCTCGTCCGCGGTGGATATGGAGACCTTCCGGACCGAGATGTTGGGAGAGATGAAGAGGACAATAAAAGATTTGGTTCCAGGGTTGCTTCGTGGCATGCTTCCTGGACCAGATCCTTTATTGTCCTCATCATCGGCTTCGGAGCAGGTAATCCCCGCCTCTGGATCGATTTTCCTTAGTCCGCTTCCGTTGTCCGACGATTCAGAGGTGGCCCCATTAGAGGGGGCGTTCCACGGCCCTGGCAGCAGGCTTATTGCCGCGCCGATAGGGGACCGTGGACGGTTGTCGCTGGAACCCGCTGGCTGCTTATCAGTCCAGGGGTATCCGCACGCCGCGGTGGCCAGTACCTCCTATGGCACCGTTCCTGGTCAGCCCGGGTTAGCTCTCTTTGCTGACCCGGGGTCTAATCTTTCTGACCAGGGTGATGAGGATTTCCTGCTAGGGTCGCCGTCTGACGACGTGGACATGGTTGAAGACGTTTGTGCACCCCTCGCGGGGAATACAGGCGCTTTTTTCCACGGTATTACTCACCCTGGAGTAAGGTCCGCGGTTCAGGTGGTGGCCCAGGGCGCTGCTGATGGCCAGCGGTACCGCATACCTCGGCTTGCCGAGAGTGTAGCTGGTGCTGGCCGGGCCCGTGGTAGGGCTATATATACCCCGCGCTCTACCGCGGTGCCTGCTCCTGGTCAAACCAGTGATATTCTCATGCCGGTGCTGTCAGGCCCGCATGTTTTCCCTGGCTTGCCAGGTGTATCAGCGTACCCGCCGTCAAGCTCTACTGCTTGCGCTCAGGAGGAAGACGAAGGACCCCGTCTTGTAGAGCGCTCGCAGTTAGCCACGGAGGAGGATTGGTATGACGCTTGCCAGTGGTTGGTGAGCGTTAGGCCTGATCTGCCCGTGGAGCAGTCGGCTAGCCACCGTGTTCACACGCCGTGGTTAGCTGGGAAACCAACTGCTAACGCTATGCCTTCTCTGCCGCTGGCGGAGCATGTCGTTGACATGTTCAAGGCGGCGGAGTCGTCCATTAACACGAGTGGACGTCTCGCGAAGGCCCCTCGCGAGGTGGCCAGGCGTTGTCGCATCGTGCCCCTGGACTACCAGCGGTACGGTGTGGTACCCAAGCCCAGCGTGGATGACCGCGCGGCTTTGGGTGAGGATACGCGGCCAGGCTCCCGTTCTGACGCGGGGGTCTTGTGCGCGGACGCGTTGCGTTCGGCGAATACCGCGTTGCGTGATGCGGAGGAGAGTGGGAGGGCTTCGATTGCCGCTCTGTCCCACGTCTCCCAGCTGTTACAGGGGGTAGTAACGGCATCCGCATCGCGCCAGCCAGGCCCGCTCGCGGTCCAGCGAACCATCCAGGATGGTATTAACCTGGCGCTGGACTGTATGACGCGGGCGGTGACCAGGAGTGTCAGGGCAAGACGCACATTTGCCCTGGACAATCTGTGCCCGTCTCAGGACCTGTATAATAGGCTACTCCGTACGCCTATGACGGGTCCTGGTCTTTTTGGAGGTGAGGGATGTCGCCACCTCCAGGAGACGGTCACCCTGGTGAATAACCAGAGGGCGCTGCGCGAACAGTTTGAGGTGCTGCGTCGTGCTAACGTTCGCGCCGCGGCCCCTGCGTATCGTCCCCTGCAGGCTCGAGGTGGTGCTGGCCAAGTCAGAGGCCAGCCGCCGTCGCAGCGCCGGCCTCGGCCGCGTGCGATTCGGCCAGCAGTGAGGGGGGCGCAGGCTCCTCAGCCGCCGTCAGCCAGGCAGCCGCCCGTGCACCGAGGTGCGCGCGGGGCGGGGCGGGTCGCGCGAGGATCTGGGCGTGGTTATCGTTCCTGACAGGGCGCTTACCGCGGTAAGGACCACGCCGGTGTGTATGGCGACGGAGACAGTGCCGCTCTTGCATGCCTTGTGTCCACCGCGGTCCCTAGGTGGACCGGTGGGAGGCCGGCTTGCCGACCACATGCAAGAGTGGGAACGGTTAACTCAGGACCGTTTAGTCTTGCGATGGCTTTCCGTGGGGTATCATCCAGAGTGGATGACAGGCCCGCCGTCGCGACTGTCTCTGGTGCCAGTCTGGACTCCCATTCCGAGAGATCCAGATCAAAGGTTGTGTGTCGAGGAGGAGATAAATTCCCTCGTACAAAAAGGAGCTATTCAGCCGGCACAAAGGTGTCCGGGCTTCTATTCAACCCTGTTCTTGGTAACAAAACGCACCGGTGGGTGGAGACCGATTCTCAACCTCAAGCCATTGAACAAGTTCATCGAGACGCCCAGTTTCAAGATGGAAACGGTGCGCTCGGTGTTGGCGGGGTTGGAGAGGGGGATGTGGACGGCGTCGATAGATTTGAAGGACGCTTATTTCCACATCCCCATCCACAGGAGTTTCTGTCGCTTCCTGAGATTTGCATTCCAGGGCAGACAGTGGGAATTCAGGGTGTTGCCCTTCGGAATTTCCACGGCTCCTCGGGTTTTCACCCGTGTGGTTCTTGCGATCACAGCATACCTCCGCAGGAGAAGCATAGCAGTCCACACGTACATAGACGACTGGCTGTTGAAAGCGCACACCCGGGAAAGTTTGTCCGCCAATCTGGAGTTTGTTTTGAAAATTCTCACAGACTTGGGCTGGATGATCAATTTCCCAAAATCAGAGCTGACTCCATCCCAGAAGTTTGTTTACCTGGGGATGTTCTTCGATCTGGAGACAGGATATGTTTATCCTACTCAGGAGAGAGTTCAAATACTCATCTCGTTGATTCAGTCAGTGTGCGACAGTCGTCATGTCCTGGCACGGGTTTACTTGAGAATGCTGGGGTTGATGGTTTCGTTGGAACCAGTCATTCCTCAGGCCGCCTTACGCAGGCGGCCGATCCAGTTGTTTCTCATGACACAATGGACCCAGAGTACAGGTTCGCTGGACTCGAATGTGTCAGTGTTGGCGCCTCTGATTCACCACCTGCAATGGTGGTTGAATACAGAGAATCTCTTACCGGGGGTTTTGCTAACCCCTCCCCACCCTCAGGTGACTGTGTATACAGATGCATCGATGGAGGGCTGGGGAGCTTGCCTGGAAGAATCCACGATATCAGGGCTTTGGAATCTGGAACAGTCACAGGAACATATAAATCTACTGGAGCTAAGAGCAGTAGTCCTGGGCCTGGAACATTTCTTACAGAAAGTTCAGGGCAAGATTGTTCTTATTCGTTCAGACAACTCAACAGTTGTGACTTACATAAACCGCCAGGGCGGAACGAAGTCGCCCAGTCTCTGTATGATGACATGGAAACTGCTTTGTTGGTGTCTGGATCACCAGATTACCTTGAAAGCAGTTCATATTCCGGGAAGGTTAAACCTGCTAGCAGACTCATTGAGCCGAAGGATGAGTGTTTTACCCACGGAATGGCAACTAAATCTATGTGTGGCGGATCGTCTGTTCGACCATTGGGGGAAACCCAACATCGATTTGTTCGCAACGAAGAAGAATGCGAAGATGACGACGTACGTCTCTCCGATTCCGGATCCAAGCGCTTTCGCAACAGATGCGTTAGCTATCAGCTGGGGGAGAATGTATGCATACGCATTCCCTCCAGCAATCCTGATTCCAAAAATTCTTCAGAAAATCAGACAAGAGGAATGCCAAGTGCTTCTGATCGCCCCGGATTGGCCAAGCCGATCATGGTATACGGATCTGCTGGACCTTCTGGTCTGCAATCCGGTTCCTCTGCCTCTGATGGACGATATTATCTTCCAGGGCAAGGCCCTTCACAACAATCCGTCAATGTTCAGATTGACTGCGTGGATGTTGTCAAGGAATCTAGAATTAAGGAGGGCTTTTCTGAGCAAGCAGCCATGTTTATGGCCAAAGCCAGGAGGGGGTCAACCTCCAGAGCATATAATTATAAAATCAACAGATTTGCAGAATGGTGCTCAAAAAGATGTATTGATCCAATGGATTCATCTATTCAAGTAGTAGCTGATTTCCTCTGTCACCTCTATGATGCCTATAGCCTCAAGCCTAACTCTATTGCTGGTTATAAGTCAGCATTAATGTCTGTTATTCCTTGCTTGGGGAAGTGATGAAGTAAATACATTGAATGTATTAATTAAAGGCATGGGCAATCTAAGACCAAGGAATCCTCCTGTGATTCCGTCTTGGAGTTTATCGCTAGTGCTTCAAGTACTAGGTGATAAGCCTTTTGAACCACTTAGTTCCATTTCTATGAAACTATTAACACTGAAGACTGTGTTTTTAATTGCTGCGGCCTCGGCTAGGCGTAGGAGTGAGATTCATGCCTTATCAGCCGAGGATGACCGTTTTGTGGTTTCAGGGGAAGGCCTTAAGCTGCTACCTAGGATTAATTTCTTGGCTAAAAATCAGTCGTTGAAATATCCAGGTCAACCTATTATTTTGCCTGCTTTAACTAGATATGATCCTAATTCTAAAGCATGGTGTCCCGTTCGGGCGCTGCGCCGGTACAAACAACGTACGGCGGCGTGGCGCGCCGACCAGTCAGCGTTATGGTTGTCATATATTGAACCCCATGGGAGGGCTTCTAAGGACACCATTTCCAGGTGGATTGTGGAATGCATTCAGTTTTGCCATAAATCCGCCACCGGGAAGCAGGTTGACGTGGCCAAGGCTCACAGTGTCCGCGGCGTAGTGACATCCACGGCCCTATTTAATGGGGTCCCTGTGGATGATATTATGTCGGTGGCTCAGTGGCACTGTGAGTCAAGTTTTACAGACCATTATCTCCGTGACACCTCTAATCCTCTCGCCTTGTCGGTTTTGAAAAAATAAATCGGTTTATATTTTTTGAGGTGATTTCCTCATTACTTATATATATCACAATTAATTTATGGAAACACCCACTTTTTTGGGCCTGCATCAGTCTTTACCGATGGGAAGATGATGTCAGCAGCCATTTTCAACAAGGTCAGTCTTGTTCATGTGTTGTCCGTTGTTGATTGTATTGTCACGATTACCCGTTATTAATATGGTGATGGTTTGTGTATTTGTGTGGTTCATTGTTGAGAGTTACGAAAATGGAGCTTTTTCGTCTCTGTCCTGTAGTACATGGCACTTGTACGTAGAGAGCGTATAGGACATTGAGGTCAGTCGACTCTTCCTCCCAGGAAGGAGGGGGGGGGGGGAGCGCATATGACATTCGGTCATCTCTCATACATCGGTGGTGTTATCCGATGGTTAGTCAAATCCTGACTGTTTTTTCTTACAGTTTCAGAAGTTTAAGTGCCTTAAACGCAGAAAAGCGTATAGGGATGAGCTGGTCTTTTGACCTCGCCTCCCTCCCGCCAGATTCACTTTCGAATTCTGGCAATATCAAAAGTATTAGGGAGGTAAGTATACTCTTGAAGTGAAATAAACGAAATCTAGGATTTCTTTTTTCACGAGAGAGTTGATACTTACCTCCCTAGATACGGACCCGGCCTCTCCACCCCACAGAGGCTCGGTCTTCAGGCTCTTAATAGTTGCATGTGTGTCAGCCAATAATCTAGTCAGAGGAAGTGCTAGTCTGCGCATGCGCGGTGGTGGGGCTGGCATCCGCCAGACTACGCTCTGACTCCCTGCCCAGTAGGGGCACCTAACTGTTTTAAATCTGAGTGTTTATTGAGTGAAAGCCAATATTTAGCAATATCAAAAGTATTAGGGAGGTAAGTATCAACTCTCTCGTGAAAAAAGAAATCCTAGATTTCGTTTATTCTTGTATATAAACTCTATTTGTATCCCACTGGACGGACATCTATGTGATAAAAGTTGCTCAATAATCTATAACGTTAGTTTCATAATATAGCAGCTTTAAATCCTGTTATCATTATTATCGGACTGACACAGTTACTGTTACATTTAGTCAGATCTGCTATTAGCATAGCAGCAGAGGTAGAATTTGGGTGTAAATAGGTCAACGGTCAAGATAATGTCTATGTATTTAAAGCAAAGACGGGTTGCAGTAAAATGAAATAAGTTACAAAATAGTCAACATGATTGCTTTGAAATAGTGGTATCTGAATTTCAGGATTTTAATTTGTTACTGCAGTCATAGCTTTTAAGTGAAAGACTTAATGCAGTATTATGTTAAGAAAAGTGTTGCTTTCTCTTTCAGAGTTAAAGCAGAAGGATACAGAAAGGGAAGCACAGGAGAAAAAATTGAGAGAGGTGGAAGAAAAACAGAGAAGAAAATCAGAACAAATAGATGTAAGAGATACTTGAGTATAATTCTACTTGCCTATTATTCGACCCACACATTGACAAAACAGAATGCTGATGTGGTCAGCAGTGGTGTTGATGTCTCCATCAGTATGTGTGTATATTGACTGCAATAGTTAATTTGTCAATTACTAACATCTATGTATGGAATCATCAGCTACCAGCACCATAGGAGTTTTCAAAAACAACCGAATGGCTGCACACCAAACGATGCAGGGAACGCAATAACATTCTACTTCGAATAATGCTTACCAGATGTACTATTGTGATAATATCTATTATCTAGTCTAGCTCAAAATAAACAATTAAAACTCCGCACTCTCCATGGTCCTGCCCATACTGGGTCCGAGAATTACCATAGCCTCCAGGTACCGAGTCAATTCCCAACAACAGTCAGATTCGTCTATTTTGCTCGACTTTGCATTCGCGTTTTTAGTCAGCTTAATTTAGTCTAAATTTTGCACTTTGAGTGTATTATTAGATTTGTGAACGCTAGCTTCATGGAAGAAAAAGAGAAATCATCACAGGGGCAAGTTGTATCAATCTAGAATTAATACATTCGAACCGTAATGACTGTTTAAAATTTCTTTAAATTGGCACATTGTTTTAAAATGGTAGCCACTGTTGGAGTCGCTCCATTACCCGTCAATTTTTCTGTCTTATCCGGGTACTCGGTTAATTTCTCGTGCGACTCGTTTCCTTCCAAGATGGATGCGCCCTTAGCCAAGATAGCGGTGCCCGTGATTGGCATTTTGTTTTGGCTTGGCCTGTCTATGCACTCTGTTTTAAGCTGATCTTTAGCTCTCACTTCACTGTCGAAGGTGTTTGTAGCGATCGGTCTTATTTTCTTGGCTATTTTAACGTTAGTTAATTACCAAGTTGTGTTTATAAAATTTTCACTCTAAAAAATTTCAAATATTTCCTGCCTAAAACTTGGTTATCATTAATTTGAGAGAAAGTTAATGTTTTTTAAGTAATTTTAAATTACAATCAAGTAAATTGTGCGTGTTGCTCGTCATCATGTTATCATGTGCAGCGTTTTAATTTTTATTCTGTGTTCGCAGAAGGTGAAGGGGCAAGGCAAGACCGTGCCTGATGCGCTTTGCTCGCGCTGTAACCGCTTCATGAAGCGGAAGTTCTCGGGACCTCACTGTGTTGTATGCGCGAAGTGGGCGTCGGAGATGGTGGCCGAATTTGATCGCGATCAGCGTGTGCATTTGGTGAGAATCACGAAGGACAAGGCGGCCAAAGTGGATCAGGCTTCAGTCAAAAGTCTGGAAGAGCGCCTGAATGAGCGGATGGACTTGGCCTTGGGTGTTTGGGCGGCCCAATTCAAGGCGATGTTAGAGTCCTTTCAGTCCACGGTCCCGTTGATGCAGGTTGGTGCAGATTACCTATCGGTGGTCCGGCTAGTTCTGCGGAGGGACATGCACCTGTCCTTCCTCGTGCTTTGGTTCAAGAGCTGACAGCGAAGGAAGAAGATATCCTCCTGAAGGAAGACACTGGCATGCCGGAGCTTTCATAGGTGACAGAATCCGGTACCTCCCATGGGTCACCCACAGGTTTTGTACGGGTTTGTCAACCGGATTGAGATGTCTATGTTCTGTCGAGCATTTTCACCCGGATTTCGCTCAGTCCGGTGTGCCGTCAGAGCCGTGTTATACGGCTCCCGTCGCGGACGCGTTTATGACGGCTCATCTCGGAGTCCCATCTGCCGTAGTAGCGGCCGTAGTCCCAGCTCCCGTGCTGGAGCCGATGGATTGCGGTGATTCCGTATCTGGTGATTCACTAAATACTGGAGCCGCAAGTAGTCGAGCCATGGACCTGCTTCGAGCGGGAAGTTTAGTCCATAGCCCTCGGCATGGATCGTCGGTGACCTTTTCCTCCAAGGGTGAGAAGGAAGATGAGAATGGTAGTCCATTAATGGACGAATCATCTTTTTGCACCAAAGCTGAATGGGTGCAGGTCCTTGGCTGGATGTCCGACCGTCTTGTGTCGACATTGATTCAGGGATCTCAACATGATCGGGAGATGGAGCGGATATCAGAGAGTGCAGCTAGCACTCTGTCAAGTGGCTCTTCGGCCATGCCGCTACTTCCCTTGGACACTCAGACTTCTGACATGTTAGAAGTCGCGGCTTACCATCTGGATAGGGAGTAGGGTCTGCTTTCCGGAGCAGGCCTACCATCAGTATGGTCATGTTCCTCGGCTTTCAGTCCGGGAAAGAGAAGCGCTGAATAGGCCGTTAGCTGGGAAATCCAAGGGTCGTTCTCGACCCCTGGTTTCCCAAGCTAACAAGGATCCCATCAATGAGTTAACTCTCATTGAGGATGTGGCGAGAGCGGCTATGGCTGCTCTCTCGCACGGAGGCACGGTCCTGCAGGGTATGCTGACCTGTGCGGCAGAAGGTAGGAAAGTGCCAGAGGCTCCTCCCGGAGTTGTCCGGGATGCCATGCGCTTGTCCCAAGATTGCCTGGCCAGGGTGATCACCAGATCATTGGCAGATCGGAGGAGAATGGTTCTCGATTGTGTAGAACCAGGACCGGAGATGAGGGCTGTGTTATCTTCCGTGCCCTTCATTTGTTTGGTGGCTCGGCATGACAAGCCCTCTCCAAAGTTGCGTCTATGATGGCAGAGCAGAAGTTTGTCGGCAAGTCGTGGAAGTCGACGAAGAGGACTCAGCTGCAACAGTCGTACAAGCAGCAGAGGCAGGGCCAAAGATCGCCCTTCCGTCCTTCTGGCCGTGATACCCATCGGGCATCTGGTTCACGGACCTGGCCATTCGTCTTCATACAAGTCCTCTAATAGGAAGGGTGGTGGCTCGGGTTGCGGCGGCTACCGTCAGGATAGCCGTGGTGGCAGTCCCAGGCCGTCATATTCCAGGCGAGGTGGGCATGGGGGACGGTCCTGATGGGCTTCCAGCAAGACCTGTACCAGTGGCGCCAGGAATGCAGGGAGTCGAGAATCTTAACCCAAGCGAATTACCATCTTATCGCGCAATATCGACCGCGAGTTGTGTGCCGATTCCTTCCATCGGAGACAGACTTCAACTGTTCTCAAACCAGTGGGAACAGGTCATGCAAAATTGTTTAGTCTGTCATTGGCTAAGAAATGGCTATGAACCGGACTGGCTCATCCATCAATCATTAGTTCCGTTAACATCGACTCTAGTATGGACTCCCGTTCCAAGGGAATCCGATCGTCTAGATGCCATTTGCTCAGAAATCATAGATCTTCAGCAGAAGAATGCGATTCATTTAGTCTGTAATCAGTCCTCCCTGGGCTTCTGTTCGATAATTTTCCTCGTTCCGAAATGCACCGGAGGTTGGATACCGATTCTCAAGCTGCTGAACAAATTCATTCTTTCACCAAAATTTCAGATGGAGACTGGAAGTGGTGATGACAGGGCTGAGAAAAGGCATGTGGGCAGTATCGATAGATCTGAAGGATGCATATTTTCATATTCCAATGTCAATTCCTTTTCAGAAATACCTTCGCTTTGCGTTCCAAGACAACGTTTGAGAATTCAATGCGCTTCCTTTCGGTCTGACCACAGCCCCGCGGGTCTTGACCAAAGTAGTTCTCACCATGACTTCTTACCTTCGCAGGAGAAACATAGCTGTTCATACTTACATAGACGACTGGCTGCTGAAGGCGGGGAATCCAGTCACTCTGTGCGAAAATCTTCAGGTAGTCCTGGCCTTACTAAAGGACCTAGGATGGATTGTGAATCTAGAGAAATCAGAATTGACTCCATCCCAGGAGTTTGTGTATCTGGGAATATTTTTCAATCTCAGGGACTGCGTAGCTTTTCCGGCGGAGAGCAGAGTCAAGATCCTGATTGCAGTTTGGAGTCAGTTTCTCTAGGAGCCTTTCTGACGGCACGTCAATTTCTCAGAATACTGGGTTTACTAGTGTCTCTGGAGAAGGTGGTTCCTTATGCGGCACTCAGACGCAGGCCGATTCAGATGTATATAATGTCATTCTGGTCTCAGAGAACGGATCCGTTGTCCGTTGATATTCCATCTTCAGTGGTGGTTATCAGAACAGAATCTCCTGCGAGGTGTTCCTCTACAACCTCCTCAACCGCAGATGTCCATCTTTACAGATGCATGGACAACAGGTTGGGGAGCAGTACTGGACGATCTGTCAGTGTTGGACGATCTGTCAGTGTCAGGGGAATGCGATCGGTATTGGACGATCTGTCAGTGTGAGGGGAATGGAATCGGACCAATGCGCAGAAACACATAAATGATCTCAAATTATTAGCGGTGGCATTAGCACTTCAAAAATTCGAGAACTTAATCCGAGACAAAGATTGTTATAGTAAGGACAGACAACTCAACAGTGGTGTGTTATTTCAACTGCCAAGGTGGGATGAGATCACCAGAGTTGTGCCAAGAGAGGAATTTCCTTGGGGAATATTGGGCCAAGCCAAATGTGGATATATTTGTGATAAAAGGAAACGCAAAGATGGTCACATAGGTGTCACAGATCCCGGACCCACTAGCTCTAGCAGTAGATGCACTGGCGATAAGTTGGCAGGTAATGTACACGTATGCATAACCCCCCCCCCCCCCCCCATAATTCTCATCCCAAAGGTTCTGGCAAAGATAAGAGAGGGCATATGTCAAGTACTACTGCTCGCCCCTCATTGGCCAGGCCGATCATGGTTTACGGATCTGCTGGACCTTCTGGTCTGCAATCCAATCCCTCTTCCAGACAGAAGGGATCTGATTTTTCAGAACAAAGGTCTGTATCTCCACGACAGACCGGAGATGTTCCAATTGACTGCATGGATGTTATCAAGCAGCGAGCAATTGAGAGTGGCTTTTCTGAGCAAGCAGCGAAATTTGTCACTTCAGCCAGATGAGGGTCAACCACCAAGACATATAATTATAGAATCAACAAATTTGCAGAGTGGTGTAAGAGAAGAGATATTAATCTCTTCTGCATCTGTTCAAACGTAACAGATTTTATCTGTCATTTATACGAGGTTGACAAGCTTGTACCTTCAACCCTAGCAGCATATAAGTCTTCATTAGCTTCAGTTGTTCCCAGTCTGGCCACTGTAGGAGTGGAGAACGACACTTTAAATGAAGTTATTAAAGGAATGAGCAATTTGCGACCTAGGCAGCCAAACTCTTCTGCTTGGTTTCCTGTCAGATGTCTGAAAATGTATGAGAAACGTACTGAGGAGTGGAGCGATGACCCGAAATCTCTGTGGTTATGTCTCAAAGCTCTACATCTTCGCCCCTCGAAAGATACCATTTCTCGATGGATAGTTGATGCTATTCAGATGTCGCATAAAATTGCTACAGGAAAGCAGATTGATCGTGCGAATGCCCATCAAGTCCGAGCACTAGCAGCAGCATCAGCCCTTTATAAGGGTGTTGCTTTAGAGGAGGTGATGTCTGTAGCATGCACAATGCATGCCGAGTCGTCATTCACTGATTTCTACCTTCGCGATATCTCCAGCGCACTTAATCTGGTAGCCGTTGCCAATATGATGAATCTTAACTAAGCCACGTCCGACCACTATTTACGCATACATCATAGGGTTCTTCCACATGCACTAGCACTGGTGATGCACATGATCTGTGAACAACCAGGGATTGGGCGGAGCTCCTGTGATGATTAAGAAAGACCAAGCACTCAGAAAATGGTGAGTGTTTTCTTAATTTAAGTGACTAATATTAATTTACTTAACAGTCGAATTCCCAGACTGATTAAGTAAAAAGTCTGTTTCAAGAGTATCTTATTCATTGCAACAGACATTAGACTCATTCAAATTTTTAAATCTAATCGATATATTGATAGTTTTTTCAAAATTAGAAGTTGTAGTAGCTTCTTTGCATTCTCCTGGACTGCCTTAGCTGAAACTTGGGGCTGACACGGGTCTGGTGGGTGTTGCTTCCCCTTTGACAGCTCTCTGGAATTTGTGCGGACAAATGAGGTGGGTGGAGCGCAGTCTAGACCATGGAAGTTTAGTACTCTATAAGTCAGATGGCGGAACCTAAAGCGTATGCTGGGGTTCTAATCTCTTCACAACCTTCTCTGTCGGATGGTAGATGAAAGCTGTTTCGAGCCTCACCTCCTCCCACCGGAATTTCTTGGCTGTCGAAATCCGGAGTTTATCATAATAGTATATTCGGGTAAGTATTATTCGCAGTAGAATAAAAAAAAGCATCCGCTTTTGTTTCTACGAGAATTGTTAATACTTACCATATGTACTATGTCCCGCCCTGCTGAGGTGAGGCTGAGCTGCTTACACTGTTTGTCAAGACAAATATGAGACGAATCTGACTGTTGTTGGGAATTGGCTCAGTACCTGGAGGCTATGGTAATTCCTGGACACAGTATGGGCAGGACCATGGAGAGTGTGGAGTTTTAATTGTTTATTTTGAGCTAGACTAGATAATAGACATTATCATAATAGTACATCTGGTAAGTATTAACAATTCTCGTAGAAACAAAAGCGAACGCTTTTTTGATTCTCCACCACATCAGTGAACGCTTAAAAAAACTTGCTATTCAACAAGCAATCACTGCCACGAATGGCTGTCTCATTGTGTTTCGGGAATCCCGAGCCCTGAGTTACTGACTACATACCATCACTCACTGTACACAACTCTGAAGGACACTTTATCAGGACTGAACGTGGCAAAGCCGATGTAATTCAACAATGGTTCAAGGAACAGTTCACTGACCACAATGATGAGCCCTTGCACCAATTCTCAGGAGACCCCAGGCCATTACTACCACCAATTAAATCAGAAGAAATTGAGAAGGCACTTAAAGCCCTGAAAAATGAACGTGCGTCTGGACCTGATGGCATGAGTAATGAACTATTCAAATTCACAAGTGACAGTATCTCAAAACCGATCGTGCACCTTATCAATTCAGTTTTTATGCATCCCCTTCCCATCGATGCAGTAGGCCAAGGCACCCGTATCGCGCTACCAAAGCCCAATAACCCGCCTGGCCCCCTAGCCAATCTCAACAGAATATACGGAAAATCCTATCCAATGTTACTCTATGCCTCATCCGAGACAAGATCGATGACTACCTCATCATGTCAAAGTGGCTTTGAACATGGACACAGCAGTGCAGACGTTGTATGGGCTCAACACGTGCTTGTTTCAGTAGTCATATGATTGACTGAGAATCTGGATTCCTCCATTGCCTGTAATCTGCTTTAATTCGGCATAGGAAATATCTTTTGTCGGCCAAATTGCTGGTTCTTTTAAACACTTGACCTTTGATGCCATGGCTTGCCCCTTTAATTGCCAAATCTTGTCAGGAAACTTGAGGTATTTGCTTAGTGAATGTCCATTTGCAGACCAAGAGAGGACTACTTCTTATAAACTTACAGCTGCAATGACTGCCTTGTTTATCGAGCCAGTGATATCAGTGTTGAAATTTCCAAAATAGTCTTCTTGGCCGGCATATCCACCTTTCTAAAGACCACTGCAAAAACTGGTTTTGGTAGGTTTGACAATTAAAGGGCTAATTCAGATAGCTATTTGATTTAGAAGCAGGATGGGAAAATGATAATTAGTCATATCATGGAGCTGTTGACTTCTAGCTGAGTGGGTGGGCCTATCTCACCACCCATTTCACTAAAATAAAAAGCATAAAGTAAACAGAGAGGCTCAATTGTTGCATTTAATAATGTGGTATGTAAGCAAATAGAGTAGGTAGTTTAACCCAGGATCATCAATCTTTATATCCTAAATACCTTTTTTCTTATAATTTTGAATCTCATAGATAGCCAATAGAAAGCAAATGGTTTTGTTTATAATTTAGGATGTAGATTGTGCTGGCGAGACAGGAACGATGAGTACAGACTTACCTGACAGTGCCAGTATAGGTGACGATATCAGTATTAATGAGGAGATATGTAGCCTGAATCACGCAGCTGGTGACCATCCTCCATCGGAAGAGAACCTCTTCACTGACAGCGGTGTTCATGAAACACGCTCATTGCAAGATGCTAATGGTCAGATAACTATCGTGGCAGAGGATGTATCATCTAGTCTAAGTGAAGCACAGATCCGGGCAATCAGAGGTAGAATGGAGGAATCATGCTTTTTATAAGTGACATTTAACCCATTCCACCTGAAAGAACAAAATCATATATGATTTACTTATTATTCTGTTGAATATTTTGAAAGTAATTTGACTGGGATCCCGTTGCTGTCATAGGCAGCAACCGGTTCCTGCCAAATTAGTTTCAAATTATTCAACAGCATACCTGTAGTTACCTTGAAATTAAGTTTCAAAATTCAGTTTTCGAAGGTTTAAGATTTATTTGCAATTACTTTTCATTACACTAACTAGTTATGATTATTATGGGTTGTTAAATACATATATAAACAAATATTATGGTCCAATATTATACAGTCTTTTAACTCTTCGAAATCTATATACAGAATACAACAAATTCTTTATTATGTATTGAATGAATCAATATCATGAATCTAATTTCTTTTAGCTGAGCTTATGACAATGTCACGCATCCATCTAAGCATTTTTAGCTCACCTGGCCAGAATGGCCAAGTGAGCTTATGCCATGGCGACCGTCCGTCATCTGTTCGTCTGTCTGTCCATTCATCCATCGCCTATCAACCTTTGCTTTAAAACATATCTCCTCCTAAGCCACTTGGCAGATTTTAACTAAATTTGCCTGGAAAGATCCTATGGTGGTAGGCGCTAGAATTTCTATTCCGAATTTTGATTGGTTGATTTTTTAGGTGAAAATCTTAGATTTTATGAAAATTTACCGGAAATTGTCAAAACGCATCTCCCTTAACCGCTTGATGGATATGAGGCAAATTTGGCTAGAATGATCATATGGTGGTAGGCTCCAGATCTTTTATCCAGATTATTGATTTGTTCAATTTTGTTGTTGTTGAAAAATTCAGATTTTATGCAAAAATTTACCAGAAATTGTCAAAAATGCCTCTTCTCCTTAACCGCTTGGTGGATCATCCGAATTTCGCTAGAAGGACCCTATGGTAGTATACACGAGATTGTCTATTCAGAATTTTGATTGGTAAATTTTTTTGGTGAAAATTGTAGATTTTATCGGTCATGCTCAAAATGTATCTCCTTCGTAGCCGCTTTGTGCTCAACTGGTTTTTTGGTGGCCATCTTGGATTTTCTGAAAATGGTCTGGAACCATTTAAAATATTACTCCTAAATCAATTTCAACGGAACTTTAGTGGAACTGTCTTATTGTGGTAGGCCTCAACATATCAAATTAGAATTTTGATTGCTTTATTGTTGTGGTGGCCATCTTGGAATTTTTCAAGAATTATCCAGAAATCCTTTAAAACGTATATCGTCCTAAACCACTTGGCAGATTTTAACCAAATTTTGCTCGTGGTACCCTCTAGAACCTCTATTGGTCAATTTTTTTGGGCTGCTTCTTGTATTTTCCTGAAATTTTCTGTAGCCATTTAAAGTGTTGCTCCTTAATCAATGGCCTGATTTTAACGAAACTTGAGTAGAATGATCATGTGGCTGTAGGCTTCAACATATCAAACAAGAATTTAGATTGGTTAATTTTTTTGGTGGTCATCTTGGATTTTCTGATTATCCAACATGTCTATTTAAACGCAAATGGTGCAAATGCTAATGGAACAGGTGAGGGTCACAGACCTCTTGTATCAGCAGCAACAGCATCCTATAGGTAATTCATTTTTATTTTGTCACATTACTTTTACTTTTTACATCTGCTAAACACATCATCATTCCAGTGATATGTCTTAATTTCTTATAAAAATATAATTAATCGTTGCTTCCTATTAGCTATGGGCATTAGTGATTATTTATAAGAAGATCGATATCTAGACTACAATAATATATGTATACAGTCTGGCAGTATATGATTATTCTAAAATGAATATTTCTCTGCAGATCTAACTCCAGAGTTGGAAGCAAGGCAGTCGTTATTAGCCAGTGCTAAGGCTCAAACAGATACTCTATCTATGGAAGGCAAGAGACTAGTCAGTGATAAAGAGTGGGAACTTCTGCAGCAAGAGGTAAAATGTGTGTACATTTGTACAGGCATGCGTGTGTTATGTTACTGTCGGATCTTACCACAGAGGGATCCATTTCTATCCATTTCTATCTATTCCCCGCCCTTTTCTAGCTAAGCTCGCTCCAACTTTGTATATGCTTTTGAATTGAGTTTAACATGTCAAACCCTGAATTCCCAATTTCAAGGTAAGCAGGAAAGCTGCTGAATATTTTGGAACTAATTGGACTGGGTAACATTGATGCCTATGGTAGCAACAGCTGCCAGTCAAATTGCTTTTAAAATATTCAGCAGAATATTTATTAAATTGTAAATTCACAAAAGACATACAATTCTGGAAGTTCCTGTCAGACTTTCTCCACTGTCATGATGGACATATATCATTTGACTGTGACGTTACCTAACAAGTCAGATATTTTGATGATGGCGTCAGATACTTCTTTCATTCAGATAGAAATTATTTCTACCTGTAGGTGAAATCAGCTCGTGATAAGTTGGGTCTTCCATGTGATATGTGTTCAAATTATGAAGACCAGCTACAGAATGTACAACAAGAGCTGAAGGAGACACTGCGTAACGTGAATCGTCTTCAACGTTCATTGGACAGTGAGAGACAAACGTCAGCCAATCAGCTCAAATATCAGGAGGAATTAGAAACTCAACTGAAGACTGCTGCTGATGATATGGATAAACAGGTAAGGCGTGTATACATGACAGGTAACAATTAAACAGTGCTGCAAGTTTGCATGAAATGTTAGAAATTGTTACATTTTGAGAACTGCTGCTAAAAGTAGAGCAAAGCTGTTGTCTAGACGAATATCAGTTATCATGCTAAGTCTGATTTATGTTCTGTGTTTTAACCCTTAGCACACTGATGTCAATATTCTATCTTTTATTGTGTCAATATCAAAGAAATTGGTGTACATTTTTCAATAATTTTGGTGGGAGATGGTGCTGTCGTAGATTCACCAAATTTGTTGAAAAATAAACACCAGTTCATCTTTGACTTTAATTTGAAATTTAAAAACTGACATCAGAGTGTTAAGAGTTAAAAAGAATACAGTAGAATAACTTTATGTTCATAATCTGACCACGTTTTCACTTACAGTAATGGAGGAATCCAGTTTTAGCTATGCCCCGCCCATCTCTAGCTAAGCTCCACCAATGCTTTGCTCATTTTGGGATCAGTTCATCCCTGCCCGCCCTGAGTTTCAATTTCCAAAAAACTATACATGTGAGCTGTTGAATATTTTGAAACTAATTTGACTGGGTGCTGTTGCTGCCTACATAATGTCTATATAATAGTAATGACATACAATTCGTACAACAACGGTTAAAGTCCGTTATCAATTAATTTAACTTAGTTATGTCATTCATGACATAATTGATTATGACATCAGCATACACGTCACGAAGTTGATTATGTCGTCATATGAGAAAATGGATTCATGAATAGGCATCATGTGATGACTATCATTTCCAGTTAAGTTGTTCAGTGGAAATATACACACAGTTTTGTATTTACAATCCCTGCTAACTCTGGGAATGTTGAATTACATTCTCATGAAGATCAGCAAGATAATGAATGCTAAACATTATTACTCACTGCTAGTTTGAAAAGAACAGATTATCAACTTTGGATATAAGAGCTATTCTTTTATATATTTTGAGTCGAGCTGTCATACTGTCTATGGTAGTAATATCTTTCTGTTAAATTGGTTTCAAATTATTCAACACCTAATCAGTACAGTTGATTTGAGATCTAAATGTTGGTATTTTAGGATTGAAAGGAATAAATAATTCCTAGAATGTGTTATTCATTTCAGATCTCAAGTTTATTCACCAAAGTGAGTGACTGTGATAGATACCTGTGTGATATCAAAGACCAGTATCAAAAGGAAATCCGTGGTCTTCATGATCAACTGGTATGCAGTCAAAACATGCGCATGCATGCACATAAATTTTCACATCATGAGAACATACTTACCTCCCTAACACTCTTGATATACTAGTATATCGGCTCTAAATTCAATAATATTCAGAATTATAAAAAGTTAGGTGCCCCTAATGGGCAGGTGGAAGTACACAGTCATGCACATGACAAACACCACCCTCTGCGCATGCGCACACCGGTACTTCCGTTTTCTAATATATTGGCTGGAAGCAACTGGTGGAAATTCCTCACAGGCGCTTTTCTGAATTCATAAGAGAACAATACATCCAAATCTATCATGGCTGATGCGAAAATGTCAGAGGAGCCCTCCTCGTCATCATCCAAGGTGACATTGTTCCTGGCTTTTATTTGAGACTTGTAACTTTCGTGTGTTACCGGTTTTCGTAGCGGCCGTTTTCGGCGGTACCCCCGCGTTTTCAGGCGCTGGGAATCCTTGTAAATTTTTCCCAGCGCCTAGGGCTAATAAACTCTTGTGTTTTATGCTTACAGGTCGGTCTTGTGTCTATACAAGGTTGCCTGGTCTTCTCTGGAAGGTGTTCACGTCCCAGGATGACTTATCATCGTGATATGTCTAAGGGTTGGAGATATAATATATTAATAAATAAAATATCTCCTTCCTTTTGTCCCATCCCCCCTCATCAGTCCTTCTGGAAGAGGAGTCTCGGCGGATGGATGGACGTGTTTCCTGCACAAGAGGATGGTTGCCTGTGCCCAGGCTAAGGGAGTTATTAATTATGGCGCATGATTATTTGAAAATAATTACATTTTCTGCTGCCGTTTGCTATTGCACTATTTTCTCTCTTGCGTGTGCATGGGTTCTCGAGTATATATAATTTAATATTATATTAGTCGAGAGCTGAGAATGTCTGGAGATCTAGATATTTCTTACATAAATCTGACGTCCCCTCTCCTGGTAGGAGCTTTTGCATAGTGAGGTTTGATGTCATAATCAACCAGAGTTTCTCTTTCCTTGATGTCATAATCTTAGTTTGGAGAAGTCGGTGATGTGTTCATCCCCTGTTTATTAAGAAGTGTAGAGAGATCTAGATAGTCAGGTTCTTTCTCTCTCTCTCTCTTAATCTATAAAGAGTGGGGTTCTGGTTGTATTTGGAGTTATTAACTAGAGAAGTCGCCTGTCCCGTCAGGGTGGTCGTATTAGTGGATGTCTTCTCTCGTGGTTGTTTTGGTTTCTTCTTAAAAGATCCATTATCAAGGCTTTGAGACTGTCATACTCATTGTCTTCGTATCCGTCTTTTCAGAAGTGTCCGTCCTGCCTCAAGTCTATGAAGGCTAGATTCTTCCCCCACCCTTGCCATCTGTGTTCAGCTTGTAGGCTGTCCAACAAATGTGTTATTTGTGAAAAGTGGGGGGGGGAATCTAACCTCTGAATTCTTCTCTTTACAGGCGAGGATGATGGCAGAGGAGGGGAAGAAACCAAAGAAGGACGGTAAGAAGAAGGCCTCGGAGAAGAGTGGTCTCGAGGCCTTCAAGAGTGAGTTGGTGAGTGAGATGCGCAGGACTTTGAAAGACCTGATGCCTGACATGCTTCGCGGCATGTTGCCTGGCACAGGTGTTTCAACTTCCTGCGCATCGACCTCGGTGCAGGTAGCCCCCGTCCCTGGATCATGGCCTATTAGCTCGGACAATGCGTTTAGTGATCCAGGGGCGGCCGTCTTGGACCTAGGCTTGATGTTCGCATCGCCTGGGGTGCCAGCGGCGCGAGAAGCATCAGGCGGGACCCGACCAACGGGCCTGACCACGATCACTCGCGGAGTACACTCGTCATCTGCCTTTGAGCAGTCTCCTGGTCAGTCTGGGTTAGTTTTCCTTACTAATCCAGAGTCTAACTTTCCTGACCAGGAAGATGATGAGGACTACCTGCTCGGTCCACAGGTGGATCATGAAGACATGGATGTGAGCGCCTACACTCCTCTGTTGGGGAGCGTGAACGCTCGCACCTATGGCACTGTTCCCTCGGGAGCAGGTTTCATGGTTCAGCCTGTGGCCCGCTTTGGAGCAGACGGCCGGCCGTATAATATTCCACGGTTGGACGTGGAATCTCACACGGACGTTCCAGGCCGCGCTGGTGTGTGTAACCCCCCTCGCACAAGCGCGGCCTTGGAGCTTGGTTTGCCTATGGAGAATGCTATGCCGGCCCTCGCGGGCCCGTATACGTTCCCTGGGCAGCCAGGTTCGTCTATAGCCTCCTCCTCGGCCATACCTGCGAATGCCATTGAGGATGACGAGGGCCCGTTGCTCGTCGGCAGTTCGCAGGTAGCCACGGATGAAGACTGGTCGGAGGCGTGTGCGTGGCTCCTCGCTGTAAGACCAGAGCTCACCGTGGACGAGACGGTCGCCGGTAACCCGCGGGCGTGGTTACAGGCGAAGCCGTTGGCCAGCACGGCTCTGTTTCTGCCGTATGCTGAACATATCTTAGATATGTTTATGGCGGCAGAGGAGTCGATCAGGCCGAAAGGTCGCCTCGCGAAGGCCCCCCGCGAGGTAGCTAGGCGATGTCGGGTTACTGCCAGTCAGTATGCTCGGTATGGCCTGGCGCCCAGACCGAGCGCGGATGACCGCGCCGCTCTGGGCGAAGATACGCTCCCGGGCTGACACGGGAGCGTTGTGCTCGGGCGCTATGCGCTCGGCGAATGCCGCCTTGCGCGACACCGAGGAGAGCTCGCGAGCAGCGATCAGTGCGCTGTCGCATGTCTCTCAGCTGCTGTCGGGGGTGGTGGCAGCGTCGGTGCAGCAACATCCTAGTCCCGTGACAGTCCAACGAGCCATCCAGGATGGCATCAACCTGGCGTTGGACTGTCTGACTAGGTCGGTCACGAAGTCGCTGAGGACGAGGCTTACTTTTGCACTGGACAATTTGTGCCCGTCTCAGGAGCTCAAGTCGCGCTTGATGCAAGCGCCGATGGCGGGCCCTGGACTCTTTGGAGGTGAAGGTTGTCGGCACCTCCAGGAGACGGTGACTTTGGTGAACAACCAGAGGGCGCTGCGGGCACAGTTTGAAGTGCTGCACAGGGAACACGTGCGTGTTCAGCCCTCGGCTGCTCGACAGCCGTACGCTCGTGGCGGGGCTGGCAGTGTCAGAGGCCAGCAGGCCGGCCGGTTTCAGAGACCGCGTCGGCTACGCCAGCAGCAGCGTGCTGTTGTGCGACAGCCGCCGCCTCAAGCGCAGCCTGCCAGACAGCAGCCCGCGCACCGTGGTGCGCGTGGCGCTGGTCACGGCGCGCGGGGAGCGGCGCGTGGTAACCGGGCCTGATGCAAGAAAATTTTTTTCCGGTTATCACAAGTACCACTGGGGTGTTGCCACTCGTATCAGAGACACACCCACTTCTGAAGTTTATGGGCACCCCGTCAACCCTAGGTGCACCAGTGGGAGGTCGTTTGACTTGTCACATTCAGAAGTGGGCGCGGTTAATTCAGGACCGCTTAGTCTTGCAATGGCTTTCGCAGGGATACAGTCCAGATTGGATAAGAGGTCCGCCGTTGCATTTGTCTCTGGTACCGGTCTGGACTCAAGTTCCACGAGATCCAGACAAGCGGTTGTGCATAGAAGAGGAGATAGATTCTCTCGTTCTAAAAGAAGCAATTCAACCGGCGCAGGATTGCCCGGGCTTCTATTCAACCGTGTTTCTTGTGGCAAAGAACACCGGGGGGGTGGAGACCAATTCTCAACCTCAAGCCTCTAAACAAGTTTTTAGACACTCCGACTTTCAAAATGGAAACAGTGAGATCGGTGTTGTTGGGGTTAGAGAAGGGGATGTGGACAGCATCTATAGATCTCAAGGATGCTTACTTCCACATTCCAATTGCAAGGATGTTTCGTCGGTTCCTGAGATTTGCTTTTCAGGGACGCCAATGGGAATTCAAGGTTCTTCCATTCGGCATCTCGATGGCTCCAAGGGTCTTCACTCGAGTGGTACTTGCTATCACGGCATACCTCCGCAGGAGAAATATACCTGTTCACACTTACATAGACGACTGGTTGCTAAAAGCACACAACCCAGAAAGTTTGACAGCAAATCTGGAGATAGTCTTGGAAACTCTCACAGATTTAGGCTGGATGATCAACTTTCCGAAATCAGAGCTGACTCCATCCCAGAAGTTTGTTTACCTGGGTATGTTCTTCGATCTGGAGATAGGATATGTTTATCCGTCCCAGGAGAGAGTGGAAAATCTCCTCTCGTGTATTCAGTTGGTGTGCAACAGTCGTTATATTCTAGCACGGGTCTATCTGAGAATGTTGGGTCTGATGGTTTCAATGGAACCAGTCATTCCTCAGGCGGCCTTACGCAGGCGGCCGATTCAGTTGTTTCTCATGACCCAGTGGACGCAGAGTTCAGGATCACTGGACTCGCGCATTCAAGTGTTGGACCCTCTCATTCAGCACCTTCATTGGTGGATGGAGAGAGGAAATCTCCTGGCGGGGGTCATGCTGACCCCTCCCCACCCTCAAGTAACGATGTTTACGGATGCATCGATGGAGGGTTGGGGAGCTTGCCTGGAAGAAGCCACTATATCAGGGCTTTGGAATCTGGAACAGTCAAAGGAGCATATCAACATGCTAGAAGTGCGGGCTGTAGTTCTAGGCCTGGAACACTTCCTAGGGGAGGTGAAGGGAAAATTTGTGATGATACGTTCAGACAACTCTACAGTAGTGAGTTACATAAACCGCCAGGGCGGAACGAAGTCGCCCAGTCTCTGTATGATGACATGGAAGCTGCTTTGCTGGTGCATGGATCATATGATCACCTTGAAAGCAGTTCATATTCCGGGAAGGCTGAATCTGTTAGCAGACTCATTGAGCCGAAGGATGAGTATTCTGCCTACGGAATGGCAACTAAATCAATGTGTGGCGGATCACCTGTTCAATCATTGGGGAAAGCCCAACATAGATTTGTTCGCAATGAAGAAGAATGCGAAGATGACGACGTACGTTTCTCCGATTCCAGATCCAAGCGCTATCGCAATAGATGCGCTAGCTATCAGTTGGAAGAGAATGTATGCATACGCATACCCTCCAACAATCCTGATTCCAAGAGTCCTTCAGAAGATCAGACAAGAGGAATGCCAAGTGCTTCTGATCGCCCCGAATTGGCCAAGCCGATCATGGTTTACGGATCTGCTGGACCTTCTGGTTTGCAATCCGGTTCCTCTGCCGCTGATGGACGATATTATCTTCCAAGGCAAGACCCTTCACAACAATCCGTCAATGTTTCGATTGACTGCATGGATGTTGTCAAACAATCCGCAATTAAGGAGGGATTTTCTGAGCAAGCAGCCAATTTCATGGCCAGAGCCAGGAGGGGGTCAACCTCCAGAGCTTATAATTATAAAATCAACAGATTTGCAGAATGGTGCTCAAAGAGATGTATCAATCCGATGGAAGCATCTATTCAGGTAGTAGCTGATTTTCTATGTCACCTGTATGATACCTATAGTCTTCAACCTAATTCTGTTGCTGGATACAAATCAGCATTGATGACTGTTATCCCTTGCTTGGCAAAGAGGGGAAGTGATCAAGAAAGTGTTTTAAATACTCTTATTAAAGGTATGGGCAATCTCAGACCTAGAAATCCTCCACTGACACCGTCATGGAGTCTTTCTCTGGTTCTGCAGGTTTTGAGTGGTAAGCCTTTTGAACCACTTAGTGCTATATCTGTAAAATTATTGACACTTAAAACTGTATTTTTAGTGGCGGCGGCTTCAGCCAGACGCAGGAGTGAAATTCATGCCTTGTCTGCTGAGCCTGACCGTTATATAGTTACAGGTGAAGGCCTTAAGCTTCTACCTAGATTGAATTTCTTGGCTAAGAATCAATCTTTAAAGTATCCGGGTAAACCTATTATTTTACCTGCCTTAACCAGATATGATCCTGGTGCTAAAGTATGGTGTCCAGTCCGTGCTTTGAATAAGTACAAGAAAAGAACTCAGGTTTGGCGGACGGACCCATGTTCCCTATGGTTGTCATATATTGTACCCCATGGTAGGGCGTCAAGAGACACTATTTCCAGATGGATAGTGGAATGTATCCAATTCTGTCATAAGACAGCCACTGGAATCCAGGTAGATAGAGCCAAGGCTCATAGTGTCCGTGGTGTGGTAACTTCCACGGCATTATTTAATGGTGTTTCGATTGAAGACATTATGTCAGTAGCCCAGTGGCACTGTGAGTCAAGTTTTACCGACCATTACCTTCGTGACACTTCTAACCCACTCGCCGTCTCAGTCCTCAGGAAATAAAATAGTTATGCAGAGGTTTATGTTTGTAAATAGTTTGCCTCCTCTGCTATTTTCAAATATCACATTTGTTGGTAGGGTATTCCTACTATTAGCTGGTACACTTCTCCTCTTCCGGTGGGGGAAGAGATGAGTGCCGCGTCCAAGACATCAAAGGTCAGTGGTTATGACCATTTTTTTGATTTTCTGTCTTGGTGATGGTGTCATTTTATTTTTTAATATGGTGATGGTTGATGTCTCTTAATTGTGGTTTTCAGAGAGTTTTTGAAATAGAAGCAATTCTTCTTTTTCCAATGTCTCGTAATACTTTCATTAAGTATTAGAGAACGTGCTAGTCATTTAGAGCAGCGTTTTTTCCTATACCTTCCTCAGAAAGAGGGGGGGGGGGGGGAGCGCATTTGCCTTTTGATCAATCTCTCTTCATCGGTCGATTATCCGATGCAAAATTCTATTCCTGGTTGTGGTTTCAGTCACAATTTCAGATGTTTTAAATCTCTTGAGAATTCAAAGAGCTTAGCCTCTTCGAGGGTGTGCGGGTTTTCAGGACCTTGCCTCCCTCCCACCAAAATTTACTTTCAAATTCTGGTTTTTATCAAGAGTGTTAGGGAGGTAAGTATGTTCTCATGATGTGAAATAAGTAAATTTATCAAATTCTTTTTCACGAGTGAGATGACATACTTACCTCCCTAACAGGATCCCGGCCTCGCCACCCCACGGAGGCCTGGTCCTTTGGCTATTGAATAGTTGCTTCTATGTCAGCCAATATTTAGTAACGGAAGTACCGGTGTGCGCATGCGCAGAGGGTGGTGTTTGTCATGTGCATGACTGTGTACTTCCACCTGCCCATTAGGGGCACCTAACTTTTTATAATTCTGAATATTATTGAATTTAGAGCCGATATACTAGTATATCAAGAGTGTTAGGGAGGTAAGTATGTCATCTCACTCGTGAAAAAGAAATTTGATAAATTTACTTAATTCATATCTATGATCATCCTACATCATCAGAGCATTAATATTCTACAAGATAAATTACCCTTAGGCCCTTACAATATTTTAGCTGCGCGTAGTAGCTCAGTAAACCGCTGTCTTATCTATTGAGTTAGTCAGTCAGTCACAAAAGTTTATTCCAGGTTGTCGCTTGAAGAATTTTTCATATTTCATATACAGTAATTAAACCAGAGGAAAAGGTTGCCAGTGGCGTCCTGAAGGTGTGTGATAAATATGGGGTCAAAAGGGCAAATGGGGTCAAAAGGGCAAATGCCAAGGCCACAGAGACCAACCAGATTCAAATGATTATTTTGAAAACTATTTCAAAGACATGTATTTGTGAATAACTGGTTCTATGGCAGAGATCTTGACCAGACATTGGTGGAATGTTGCCCCTGGGATACCGAACGTGTGTCTGAAATTTGAGGTCAAAAGGTTAAAGGTCAAGGCCTCAGTAGCCAGATTAAAAGGATTTTTGAAAACCATGTGCATGAAAGACACATTTGTCATACATTGTAAGCTTAGGATATGTAGCCTAACAAATGTAGCTCTAACCTACTTTTCACACATGCACGCACGCACGCACGCATGCACACAACCACCCACCCACCCACCCTCCCTCCCTCCCTCCCCACCCACAGCTACCAGGATTCTATCAACCGGGTTTGTTTAAATTTTGTGTATAAGTTGCATCCATGTTCCAAAAAAGCTGTTGATACAAACAGATGTTAGTATTAGGATGATGACTATTCTCACCTGTCCACCCATTCTGATGAGTGTGAATTGACCCTAAAAAAGAGGGTTCTTGGGTTGACTTCAAGGTCACACCGAAGTCTGTTGAAGATTCCTCCAGTAGAGCTTACTTTATCATGCTGGACCACACACACACACACACGCACAAAATGAGACTAACTGATTACAATCATCATGCTACATAACCTACGAAATTGAGACTATAAAATATGGCCTACTAATGAAATATGTTCTTTAACCATTTAATGGTCAAGCCGCCTTCTACAAGGCTCTTGAGCAATGTCCTGTTGTAGGTCAAGAGAAGACCATTTATTTAAATTTACCACTGGAGTAACTCATTCCAGAGGTAAATTTTTAAAAATAGTCCGGTTTTCCTGCAAATGGACATTGACTAAGCAAAACTATTGCTTTTCTTTACCAATCTTGACAATTAAATGGTTAATAATAATGGGAGATGGTATAGTATTATAGCACCCTAATGAACACACCATATATCATATACATTAGACTTACATATCTAACACAAGTTAAATGATTGATGTAGAATTTATATACATTTAATCCGTTAATGGTCAAATTTGGTCATGAAAATTTGTATTATTTATTTTTAATGTCCATTTATAGACAAGAGAATACAATTTTTGTAAATTTATCACTTGAATGACTGGCTCGGTTATCGAGCCAGTCATTCCAGTGGTAAATTTACAAAAATTGTATTCTCTTGACTTATAAATGTACAAGTCACAAGACTATAGCAGTGGCCGGTTAATATAAACCCTTTTGCTCACTACAATTATTTTCTTACTCCTTCACATACACCCAGTACCGTATTTCACCTAATTGAAGCCCATGCTCTAATAGAAGCCCACCCCCTAAATTTGATATATGCATTCCAATGATTTCTTAGCACATTCAAAATGGCAAAACTGTATTAGAAGCCTACCCCCTAAATCAGTAATTTGTATCGGGGGGGGGGGGGGGGGGTGGATTTTAAGAACACATTTGTAAGAATAGTGTCTATAATAATAATAACAATTGTGTCACGGGATCGTACCTTGATTTATTTAATCTGCAATGTTTTTACATTGATGTTTGTTAAATCTTCACACAGCTATTGATATTTTTCAGAAAACATTGACACAAGGCAGAGACGAAGCTAATAAAGAGGTATGCCAATGGCCATCACTGTTAATTTTCAGCTGAAATTGTCTAGACACTCAGCCCATTAACCATTACAGACCATAAAGGATAATTTTGTTATGCAGTACGGAATATTCTATTAAATATTTTAGATGTAATTTGACTGAGAGCTATGGCAGCAACATGTGCCAGTCAAATTAGTTTCAAAATATTCAACAGCTTGAAATTCAGAGACTGGAATTAAATTTGTGTTGACCAGTAACCTTGCAAAGTAACAGTCTTTGCTCTATGTAATACAAGTGAGTAGACTGTTTCGCAGCACTTGGTAAGATACTAAGCTTCTAATACTAGCTGTCTTACCATAGTAAACCTTCCAGGCTCTCACTTTTCTGAAACTTGTTCAATCTCATTCTAGTGCATTTCTCTAATCGGGACAACAAATCGGTGCTGGTTTAAAAACTGAAATATTTATCTGTAATTGATTGAAATAGAAGAACCGATACATTGTGTTAATGAGCCCTAGAAAGAAGGGACCCAGAAAGAAGGTACCCGATAGATAGCATACACGCACATGCAAGCATGTATGCACACATGCACATGAAGGAAATACCATCTTCCCCTTATGTGTTGAAGGTCATAAAGTTGGTCTTAATCCAGACTACCCTTTGGAGTGTGGTATCATTATAACTGACCAAACATGGCTACCACAGCTTTTTTACATTGTATTATAATGAATGTCTATTTATTCCTCATCACAGTTGGTCAAGCTACAGACTGAAAATGATTCATTGGTAGGAAAGCATTCCAAACATGCGGCTCAGTTACAGAGTGAGACGATCAATCTTCCAAATAATCTCGAGGTAGGATGATGTTCATCTAATATTGACCGTTTAGCTATCAAGCATGTTTAAAAAAATCAAAGATTAGCTCAATGACTGTCCATTTGCAGGCAAAGAGAAGACTATTTTTGAAATTTTTCCACTGAAATGACTGGTTAGATTAAAGGTGCATATTCACACCAAAATGATCGAAAATAAAATTGTTAAAATTGTATTTGTTTAGAGGCTTAAATTGTGTACCTTAATGTAATGAAACGAAATAAATGGTAATTTCATTCCGTATAAATTAATAAAATTCTTTTAGTTGTGAAGTTGAATTAGGGGCTCGTGTCAAATTCAATTTCACAACTTAGAAAAAAATTATTAATTTATACATATGAAATCATCATATGTTAAGATTTATTTCATATCATCTAGGCACGCAATTTAAGACTCTAAAAGTATGCAATTTTAACCAATTTATTTTCATTCATTCTGGTGTTATAGTTGTACATTTTCGAAAATTGGCTTTTTTGTCCTGCAAATGAACATTCCCCTTGACACCTGCCGAGGTTACTTTTGGCCGACTTGACCATTAAAGTATTACACATGTCCTTAATGAAATCTGAATATATAATCTCAAGGCAGGCATGCAGGAAAGCTGCTGAATATTTAGAAACAAATTGAACTGGGAGCCATTACTGCCTGTGCGGAAACAACTTCCAGTCGATGTAATTGCTTTAATATACAATATAATATTTTACACTGGTGAAATTTCTATTTACCTGTCATATGAAGTGATATATTCAGAAAAAGGTGCTGAAAAAGCCTCTATTGCATGGTTACATGTACCTATGCTGTTAGCAAGCATCACAAAAACATTGAGGTCACTAGGTTAGAGCCACTGCATCCTTGATATAAAAATATGTTTTTCTAAGATTACGTTTTTGGCATAAACACATCATCTTGATCTATGCTGTCATAAGTCAGAAGTCATAACAATGAGATTGAAGTCGCATTGTCAAGGTCAATCTGACTTTGCTACAAAACAATGTTTTCCAATGTTAAGTTGTTACGTTTAGCCTCCGTAATGATTAACCCTATTGGAACTAAGCCTGCAGATATGCCTATTTAGGAATTACAACAATATCAATGTTACGGTCACTGCGACCTTGCTACAAAACTCTGTTTTGACAACCACTAATTTCTGTGTTTTGCAAATCACCTTTGATTTTTATTCGTTGATTGGAAAAATTGGTGAAAGTGTGAGGTATGTGATAGCACGCTATCGACTGCACATTCTAGTGTTGGGCTTAAAATTTTAAAACTCAAGTTCTGCGTGCATACTGGCTACACACCTCATGTTACCTTTGAGGAGATAATTAATACTTTTAATTTAATGCTCACGGTCAAAGGTCAAGATCATGTTGAACTTGATACAAAAATAGTCATGCGCATCTTGGTTTTAGCTCACCTGGCCTGAAAGCGACCGCTCGACGTGTGTCCGTCATCCATCCATCAACTTTTCCTTTAAATGACTTCTCAAGTACCACTGGGCCAGTTTGAATTATATTTGGCAGGAACCATCCTTAGGCCATAGGGATCCAAGTTTGTTCAAACGAAACGTTATCAGTTAATTTGGCCAGTGGCCATCTAGGATTTTGTCCGATTTTTAGAGACGTCTTTAAAGATTGTCTCTGAAACCGCTTAAAGGACAATTCAGGGATGCAAAAAGTGTGCTTTATTTGAAAGATTATTACGTTTAATGAAATTGCACCGGAATAATAACCAGGTAGAAATAGCGTAACCAACTATCGCTAGATAAAGTCAGTAAAATTGACAATTTTTTGCACATCTGCACGCTGCCATTTTATCGCGTCTAGTGATGTCAGCCCCACACCACCGCCATTGCTATGACTGGAGGAGCGAGGCCAATAGATGTGGGTATATATTTTAAGTATACGTAAATGATAATAGCAAACGAACCGCTGAAACGATTCCAATGATTCTAGGATATTTAAATAGGTGCTGAGCTCGAGATTAATATGATATAATGGATGTTAATATCGGACAAGACGTTCAAAAGACGGGAATATATAAAAAAAATTATTCATCTAAGATACGATCTGAGAATATGTTATCCTTTTTTTGGTAAAACTCGGCATGAGATGGTTTTTGTCTCACAGACTCTTTCTACTTCGAATAATACTTACCAGATGTACTATTATGATAATGTCTATTATCTAAGTCTAGCTCAAAATAAACAATTAAAACTCTGCACTCTCCTGGTCTTGCCCATACTGTGTCCGGGAATTACCATAGCCCCAGGTACCGAGTCAAATCCCAATCACAGTAATCACAGTCAGATTCGTCTATTTTGCTGACTTTGATAGTCACGTTTTTTCTAACTAGCCAAATTTACAAATTTGAACGGAATTACAGAGTTGTTGGAGTGTTCTCTTGTGGCATCATGGAGGAGAAAGGAAAATCATCTCAGGGGCAGGTTGTATCAATCTAGAATTTATACATTCGTGCCGTAATGAATGATTGAAATTTCCTTAAATTGGCACATTGTTTTAAAATTGTAGCCATTGTTGGAGTCGGCCTGGTACTCTTTACTGTTTAAGCCTTATGCGGGTACTTGGGTAATTTCTTTTGCGACTCGGTTCCTTTCAAGATGGATGAGCTCTAAGCCAAGATGGCGGCGCCCATGAATTATGTTTACCTTCGGCTTGGCGTATCTATGCACTCTGTTGGTGCCGATCTTTAGTCTTCACTTCATTGATGAAGGTGTTTGTAGCGATCGGTACGTCTTTCTTGGTTATTTTAATGGTTAGTTAATTTTCCAAGCCGTGTTTATTAGTTTTCACTCTAAAAAATTTCAAATATTTCCTGCCTTGAAACTTGATTATCATTAATTTAAGAGAAAGTGAATGTTTTTAAGTAATTCTATGATTACAATCAAGTCATTGTGCGTATTTGCTCGTCATTCATGTCATGTGCAACAATTTAATTCTTGCTTTATGTTCGCAGAGGGCTAAAGGCCTTGACACCTTATGTACCAAATGCAATCGGTTCGTGAAACAGAGATTTGTTGGTCACCACTGCATAGCTTGCTCGAAGTGCAAGGTGGGAAGCCCGTGCGATGTTTGTGTGAAGTGGTCGTCGGAGTTGGTGGTGGAGTTCGACCGTGATCGGCGTGCGCGTCTGGACCGAATCGCGAGGGACAAGGCGGCCAAGGCAGATCAGGCGGCCAACAGAGATTTGGAGGATCGCCTGAATGAGAGGATGGACTCGGCTTTGGGTGTCTGGGCAGCCCAGTTTAAAGCCATGTTTGAGTCCCTGCAATCCACAATCCCGTTGATGCAGACTGGTGCAGGACTACCCTTCGGTGGTCCGGTCAGTACTCCGGAGGGTGTTGCACCTGCACCTCCTGTTACATTGGCTCAAGAGCCGACGGCAGAGGAGGAAACATCGTCGTGTCGTG
>CM067370.1:70281244-70432077 GCA_034401795.1 Chaetoderma sp. LZ-2023a
CATATCAGGCTAATGGCCTCCACTTCCCTGACATCAGACAAACAACAGCTGTATTTGACAATATGTAGTAATTCCCCTATTGAGTGGAAATAACAGCTTCAGTTAAAATAGAAAGGAAATTAGCTGATTTCAATTGAGCCCTACAGACCGATTCCCATCTAGACAGTAATGCGAGCCGACCTCCTTAGAAGCAGAATTATGAGGAGCACAGCTGCTTACATACCACATGTAGGACCCATTAAGGAGTGGGTAGAGCCAACATTAAAGAAATCTTTCTTAGGAATTTAGACTGGCACATCACACTTAGGAGCCAACGAAAAATAGTTAGCGCCAACATATCAAACTTGAATCCATATGCCATAAGGATGTATCCTACCAAATATACTTGAAATCGGCCCAGTGATTCTCGAGAAGACATTTTACATTTCCCATTGCTTTAGTACGGGAGTTTTGGTGGGAAAAAGATCCAAGATGGCCACCAAACCATTTATCCGACAGTTTCTACATTGGAAAATTCTAAATCAGAATACCCATAACCCTATATTGAACCAATTTTTGCCTCAAAATGCATCAATTGAAAAAGGCCAATATGACCGCCAAACTCGCCACATTTTGATTGGTCCATGGCAGCCATATTTTTTTTACGTATCAGCTTTCCTTGAACAAACTTAATGGTCCTTACTCCCTAATCATATATCTCAAATTTCTGATTGATCTGTTCAGCAGTTCTGGAGTAGAAGTAATTTTCGCGAAAACTAGGTCATCCAATCTGGCCGTCGAATGATTTTACCAAACAAGTTCCCACGAACAGACTTTGTTCAGCACTTGCCCTGTATCATATTTCATGAGTTTTGAATCAACCCCTCAAACTGTTTTGGAGAAGATTTTTAAAGCTGTTTCTAAGAATTGGGCAAAATCCAAGATGGCCACTGGCCAACTTGCCTGATCGGCTTCGTTTGAACAAACTTGGATCCATATCTCCTAAGGATGATTCCTGCGAAATATACTTGACAGGGTTGGGGGTCAATTCCGATTGGAATTCGAATTGATCAGTAAATTCCAATTCAATTTTGAAATTGGAATTGATAAATCTGAGGACTCCGGAATTGGAATTGATCAAATTTAAGACATTGGAATTGGGTTGGAATTGATAATTTGAATTGACCGGAATTGATAAATTCCAATTCAATTCCAATCAATTCCAGTCATAATTTGTAATAGATTTACTGAACATTGTTGACTATAAAATGTACATCTGTAAATTTATATGCACTTAATGCATTTCACCCTAAATGATCTATCTATATGATACCATTTACCACATTTCATTCTCTATGCAGGTTGATGATATTTATTATGCCAGCTGTTATTAGATGCTTTATTTAATATTTTAAAATTAATTTGACTAAATACTTTTGTCTCCTATGGCTGCAACAGTTTTTATTAAAATTAATTTTAACAACTTAGTTATGTTTGGTTTGAAGACTAGAATTTGAGATACTGATAATTCATTGATGAGCAAGTTAGCCCTTAACCCTTTAACACCTAAGCCAGCCAAAACACATTCTGCAATGAGTTTCAGAAATGTGCATTGACAGGCCAATGGAAGACTATTTTTGAAAATCGACCACTGGAGTGGCTAGCTGGATAACTGAGCCAGTAATTCCAGTGGTAAATTTTCAAAAATAATCTCTCGTTCTCTGAATTGACAAAATAAAGATCTGATAAATGCTATGAACCTTAATACATTATTGAATTAACTCAATTCTCCCTGACCAGTGACCAATTAAGCCTTTTATCCTATGTGAGCTTTGTACCTCCTTTATTTAATCAAAGCCTCTGATCTTGAACTTAATTCATTCTGCATTCCCTGGAAATGGGTTTTCATCTCTATGAAGTCATGCCATCTTTAAAATCATACAAACATCAAGATGTTAGCAATAGTGGTCAGTAAAGTAATAACTATCATCTGCATGGAATGAAATGGGTGAAGAAAGCAGTACATTACAAGATAATTGCCCTGTAATTATACCCTCCTACATAACAAAGGAATCATTGAACAACCCCCTCTGTGAAATGGCTCAGATTTTAAAACACAGACACCTGGACTAGAGGTGTTATTCAAACTCTACATACATGTGCTCAGTACTCTCACTCAGTACTGTACTATATACAGTGTATTCTAATGCTTTTTAATGCAAACATTTAAATGGCAAGGTTTACATGTATCTATAATAATTAGACATGGTATTAACCTCTAGTCATATTCATCAGAAAAAAACTCGGCATTAAGCTATAATTAGGTCAAATAAACTAAAAATAAGATCTGCTGAATGTTGACTTTCTGAACAATAACTACCTATTGGCAACAATAATCTTTATTCTAATTGTTTTAAATTTTAATGGAGATGATAGCCAAAAATGCCTTCTGCACTGGTTTTGAGGAAGGATAATATGTATGAAAATTTAGTAGTGGAATGCCTGATTCCATAACTGAGCCAGTGATTGCATTGTTAAATTAAAAAAAATAGTCCTCTTATCCTGCAAATGGACATTTGCTAATAATAAATCTAGTTTTTCTTGGCCAATCTTGGGCATTAAGTGGTTAAAACATAACAATGTTGATCTCAAGTAAATATTGGTATGGAATTGGACTTGGAATTGATCAAATGGAATTGGAATTGAACTTTTCTGGGTGGAATTGGAATTGATAAAATGAATTGATGTGGAAGCGAAATTGGAATTGGAATTGATAAAATGAATTGAGTTGGAATTGGAATTGATAAAATGGAATTGACCCCATCCATGATACTTGAAATCTGTGCGAAGAAGATATTTTAAATTTCCCATTGCTTTAGTATGGGAGTTTTTGGCGCCAAAACGACCCAAGATGGCCACCAAACTGTTTATCCGAGAGTTTTGAAAGTGGCAAATTCAAAATCAGCATACCAAAAAACTATATAAAACCAATTGCGGCTTCAAAATCCATTAAATAAAAAATCCAAAATGATCGCCAAACTAGCTACATTTTGATTGGTCTGTGGTGGACATGTTTTTGACATATCAACTTCCTTGAACAAATTTTGATGGCCCGTAGTCCCTAATTATATGTCTCAAATTTTGGCCCGATCCCTTTAGTGGTTCTGGAGAAGTTGTTTTGGTGAAAACTAGGTCATCCAAGATGGCTGCTGAACCATTTGGTTAATCAAGTTGTCTTGAGCAAACTTGGCTTACCTCTTAGCCTGGATGGTGTTTCATGAGTTCTGAATCGATTCGCCAGGCCATTTCGGAGATTTTTAAAGATGTTTCTAAAAATCAGCCAAAATCCGAAATGGGCTAATCGGCTTAGTTTGAACAAACTTGAATCTCCATGCCCTAAGGATGCTTCCTGCCAAATATAGTTTGAAATCGGCCAAGTTGTTCTTGAGAAGTGGTTCAAAGAAAAATTTGACGGCCGACGATGAACAGACAGAAGACAGAGACGGTCACCATGGCATAAGCGGACTTGGCCATTCTGGCCAGGTGAGTTAAAACGAATGGTGATGGAATGACCTACAAGCATGGAATGTTAAATTACATAAATAAACATTTAAAAACAGGTATTTCAATCAACTGCCGAGTAGGCTGTACATATCCACTTTACAAGCAAGTATGAAAAGTTTTGTCACATGTAAACGTTACATACATGTACATGCTATTGCAAATAAAAGATAATTAACCCAACCAGTTTTGAAACTGCCCATATTGGCCTGTTGCCATTATCAAATATAGCCTACTCAATTACACGAAGGGGAGTCAACACACTAATCAGATACAATGACATACGGATAAGCACTCGTAAAAGATGTGCCTATACTACCATCACTAAACGGTATGATCTCCATCTCTGCAAGCAGGTATTCTTTTCCTTATTACAGGAACTTAGTTGTCCAAAACATATTTTAGTTGGAAATAGGATTACAGGCATAACTTTTACAGTAGCCGTCATAACCTCATAACTGTGAATAGTGATGAGTTCGACCCAGACCATAATCCACCACAACATTATAATCCGAGTGTGTCTTTCACAAACTCTGAATCTCCAGGAAGGCATATGTTATATGACATTTGTAATTTTAAGGATAACATATGAGTGGAGATGGAAGATTTTTCAATTGTGGATATTTCATTAGATACAGCAAAATATACAGAAATATTTGTGAAAATATGTTCTTTCCCACTTATTTAAATTGGAGAGGTAATTATAGCAATAACTTTTAATATCAAATTTACAACAATTTCTGTAGGTATGCTAAAGCATTGGCTAACTGCCAATAACAACTGCAAGTTCTCTTCACCTGATTTAGTTTACTGGCAGATATTAAAAGATCTGTTCTTTTATTACAGTAAACAATATATTACTCTGAAAATGTGGCGTCCATAACACTTTTCCTTCTATTTTATATATGTCAATGATACTTGTATATTGTAGTTGGAGTTGTGCTAATTATTTTGAAAACAATTTAACTGTAACTTCTTTCTGTCAGACTGACTTCTAAATTTACCTCCTTTAAAACAAATTTCAGAATTCAGAATGACAAGTATTATTATAGCAATAATATTTATTCATTTGCTAGTATGCCACAGAGATAGTCTTTAGAATGCTAGTGCATTTCTATAGGCCGATCGTGTCCCGCCATAACGCAGCTCGATTTAAAATAAACACACTTTTGATATAAAAATCTATTTTCATTCAGAATTAAAATCTGGTTGGCATGACTGACTAGTTAGTTGATCAATACCAATGAGTTCCAAACACCCTGCCCCAACCATGACATGTTACTGTAATGGCTAATTTTGAAAGTTTGCTGGCCGTAGGAAAGAACACGGAGGGTGGGTGGTGGGAATGACTAGTTTATCACTAATGCTAATCCGGCCAAAAATGGCTTCTGCAGTGATCTTGGGAAATGTCCATTTGTAGACCAAGAAGACTATTTTTGGAAATTTACCACTGGAATGACTGGCTCCATAGTCAAGTCAGTCATTCCAGTGATAAATTTTCAGAAATAATTTTCTCTTGGTTTGAAACTGGACATATTCTCTGAGAAAGTAGAAATTTTCTTGAACAAATTTGAGGATTAAAGGACAACACAGTGGTCACAGGAGAAAAAGGACTGATTGCAGCTGTAGGATATTTCTACTACTACAGCCACAGAATACAGTAATCATACATGCATACTGTAGCATGATGATTGGGTGGTACAATTACAATGCACTGATTGTTACGCCTTCATATGGTAAGGATACCACACCATTTATTACGATATATATATATATATATATATATATATACTTTGTTGGGGGAGGGGATGAGGATTATTGTTCAGTATTCCTTAACAACAAGTCGCGTCAGTTGAAAAATTAAGGAGTACCGTACTCCCAACTGAAGAAAGTTATCTGGAGCTTTGGGCGGCCAAACAAGCTGAATGTTTATAATAAGGAAAAAGTAGTTACCTCTCCGGGATGTAGAAATTGTTTGAGTGTAGCTTTCGTGGCCATTTCGGTCACTTCTTCAGCACTAATTGATGGTCGCTGGCAACATCACTCTGGTCAGATCTTGTGGAGTCACGTGACAGCATGGACTGGTAGACTGCTGGTATACGGTAGCCCTCGTCTCTGTTCATGATTGGTTGATGCTTGTAGATTTCTATTGCCTCTAACCTTCCGTTTGAATAAGTTGGTCTCAATGTTGATGACCGAGGCACTGCTGGCGGGGATGACGTGGCCAGTGGATTCTGTATATTCTGCCACAGCTGAGTTGGAATTGATTTTTTAAGATGTTCTTTGACTCTGGTGCTGAGAGGCCTTTTGGTTTCGCCTATGTATGTCCCCTCACATTGGTCACATTCGCTCTTGTAGATGACTCCAGAGCATTCATCTGTGGTCAGTTTATCTTTGGGTCTTACTAGTTGTGATCTTAAGGTGTTGACGGGCTTGTGGTAGGTTTTGATGTGGTGTTCTCTGAAGAGTCTGCCAAGGTGTTCTGATAGGCCTTGGATGTATGGAAGTCCGACTAGTGGAAGTTGTTCGACATCTGGTGGTTTATTACGAGGTGGGGGAGGTGGTTTTCTCATCCACGAAGTGTAACCGTTGGCTAGGAGAGACTGTTGGATGTGATGATTTTCTTTTTTGTCTGACGTTTCTGTGATGATGGAGTCTGCGCAGTGAAATAGAGTTCTGATGACTGACCTTTTGTGTTCCAAATGGTGATTAGAGTGAAAATTTAGATATTGATCTGTGTGTGTGTGTTTTCTGTACACGGTAAGTTTGGTGGTTCCGGAATCACTGACATGTACCAAGACGTCCAGGAAGGCAATCTGGCCATCTTCTTCGACTTCGCTGGTGAATCGGATGTATTGGTTGATGCTGTTGAGGTGATCAGTGAAAGGTTGGATGTTGTAGTGGTGCAGGCATGTGAACGTGTCATCCACATATCGGTACCAGAAATTTGGGGGGTCTGTGGCTGTGCTAAGTGCTTGTTGCTCGAAGGATTCCATATAATGGTTCGCGATCACTGGCGACACTGATGAGCCCATAGCTACTCCATGAATTTGGTGGTAGAAGTAACCATTCTGAACGAAATAGGTGGTGTCTAACACCTCTACAACATCCAACCTTTCACTGATCACTTCAACAGCATCGACCAATGCATCCAATTCACCAGTGAAGTCGAAGAAGATGGCCAGATTGCCTTCCTGGACGTCTTGGTACATGTCAGTGATTCCGGAACCACCAAACTTACTGTGTACAGAGCACTCACGCACGCACGCACGCACGCACGCACACAGATCAATATCTATATTTTCAACTGCAATGACGGAGTGGATGGATGAACAGATGGGTGGATGCCTGGATGGAGGCGATTGCAATATCATGTCTCTTTTTCAAAACATGTGGGGATAATAATTTGTATTTCATGAAAGTAAACCGATCAGTTATATAATACTATATACACATGTAGCTGGTTGTTATTTAGAATTTTGAAAACTATGGAATTTGTTAGTTAATAATATTAATATTTTGGTTTTTTTCAGTGAAGTTCGAATACCACCAGAGATTTTGCGGAAGCGTGAGCTGAAATGGCTCGATATGCTTGAGAATTGGGAGAAATGGATGAGCAAGCGATTTAAAAAGGTATTTGAATATACATAACCCTTTGTTTCATTAATATGATACTTATTTTTCTGTTAATTTTGTGTGTATGTACATACGTATGTACATAATGTATGTACATACATACGCGTGCACACACGCATTGCACCCATACGCGTAGGTATGTATGCACGTATTGATTCGAAGCTCATGAAACATCTAGGGCAACAGCTGAACCAAGTTAGTGTTCGAGGGAACTTGATTGGCTAAATGCTTCGGCAGACATCTTGAATAGCCTAATTTTCACGAATATGACATGGCCGCCATCGATCAATCACATTTCGGCAGTTTGGTGGCCATATTGTAATTTTTAATTGATGGATTCTGAAGCTGAAATTGTTTTTTTGTATTGTGATTTCAAGTGTTCCACTTCCACTTTCCAAACTGTCAGATAAACGAGTTGGTGGCCTTCTTGGGGGTTTTTTCTGCTAAAAATTCTGTACATATAGTAAAGTACGGAGAAATTAAAAATGTGTTGAGAACCACTGGAGCGATTTTAACCAAATTGGATAGAACGCATCCTTGTTCTTGTTACAATTCTGTCCAAAACCTTAAGATTCTCCTTATATGCGATGCCTAGTTCAGTCCATACAACAGTACAGAGTACAGACTAGTGACATGACACTGTATGATTTAACCATTTATTGCTCAAGATTTGTCAAGAATATTGAAATTATTGCTCTGAATGGCCATTTGCAGGCCAAGAGAAGACTATTTTTGAAAATTTCTACTGGGATGACTGGCTCTGTTATTGAGCCAGTCATTCCACTGGTAAAATTAACTGTCTCGCTGTTGCAGGCCACCAGACAATAAATTCAATGGGCAATGACTGAATATGCTGAATATTTTGAAAACAATTTGATCGAAAATTGGTTGCTTAGCCACCAACAACTTTCAGTCAAATTGTTTTCAAAATACTTAGCAGGTCCAAAGATAACCTGTGGAATATGTTGTCTGCAATAACTCAACAGTCATCCTGCAAATGGGCATTTCTCAAGACAATTTCAGAGGCCGGTTTTGGCCGTCTTGGTCACTAAATGTTAAATAATATTGGGATGTTGTGAATCTAATTTGACGTGGAAAATGTTGCTGTGTCGGGTGAATTAACAGCATCCGCTCAAGTTATTTTGAAAATATTCATCAGATTTCATATATGACTGCCATGACATACTGGGATTTCAGGCTTAAATGGTTGACATACATGTACATGTATTGTTTGAGACTTTGAGTGCTAAAAGCTCTGACTAGTTTGCTTAGTGTTAAGTAATTAAAAGGGCGTGTGTGCTTATTTAATCAGCCTAACTATCTAGGTTGAGGTCTTCTTACCTCCTATATATCAGTGGTAAATATAGCTCTCTATCATCTCCCTGTACTGTATGATTTATATATATATATATATATATATATATATATATATATATATATATATATATATTAGGGCTGCACGGTTTGGCTTACAGCCATATCGGTTTCAATATGACTTTTCATATCGGTTTTAACCGAATATCGGTTTTATGGACATGAAACAAAAAATTTAAATGATAAAAATTAGCACGAAAACAGAACATATTTTCATGCCCTGATACATTCGTAACGTTTTACGCCTTTAAAGCTTAATATACCTTATAATATCCATCATCGCGGGAGTGAAATTATTAATTAGACCGCCTAAATATTACACACAGTTAAATAAACATCGTTTATTTTGTCAAAATTAATCATAAATCAGCAAAACAGGTTGCGAAAAGACGTAAATCACGCGATTGTAATTAATTATGATGTAATTATCTCCCTTTCTTCTTTCATTTCCAATTCGGCCCAAGGACGAAATCATGCCTTGAAGAAAATATTAACTGTAATATTGCGATCGCGAATTTCATAAGTTAATATGATATTGTGTATAGAAGATAACGTTTTAAAAACGGTTTGAGTAATAATTTTATTTAAAATTATATACTAATCAGCAAAATGTATTCAGCATTATATTTATTGGCGAGATTTTGATGCATTCGGGCGATTTAGTGTTGGGACGACTTTGCATTATGTTAATTAGCCGGTGACGTAAATAAAATGGATGCCATTGTTTAGAAATGTTTTCCCCGATACAAATTTTAATGACAAATTCCCACATTAGTATTGTGTTTTATATTGCAAATTTATCTGAGACTACCAGAGAAAAGACGAGTGGATATTTATTTAATTAATTCGCTGCTTGATTTCTCTCGGCGTACAGTGAGTTACATGGAGTTACACAATATGCGCAATTGGGGCCACGTTCAATTATTAGTTGCCCCGAACTTAGCTTAATGGAAAGTATGGCCATTATTATTCATTACGATTTTCATGCTCGTTAGTATCTTTTATTTTTAACAATCCTTATACGAAAAACCGAAAATATGTTCATATTCAGTTTTTCGATATATATATATATATATATATATATATATATATATATATATATATATATATATATATATATATATATATATATATATATATATATACACCTGTGCAAAAGTTAAGCACCACCCTATTTTTACGCACATGCGAGGGTATATTCATGTGCTATGAAGAAAGCAATAGCATAAACATTTATGTACCCATCCATCTTAGTGCAAGAGGTAATAATGCAACTAGAGGAATGCTGATTATGATGGTGGGGAAACACTGTATGTTTTTGTTTGAACTTGAAAACGAGGCCTGAATATGGTTACGTTGACACAACTGACAACTATTGCCCTACAGTTGACACACGTGGCTAGATTGTCATTAATGGTGTCTGAAAACGAAGTTTAACATCTGTGCATGAGTTTGAGACTGTCATTATTAATACCGGGTATATCCACCTTGTGCCTGGATGACGGCCTGGACACGACGTCTCATGCTGGTCACCAACCGACTGATACGCCATTGTGGTATTCGTTGCCATTCAAGATGGAGTGCGTCTGTTAATTCCTGTAGGTTCTGCACAGGAGGATCCCTCCTTCTCGCCATGTTTCCCAGAATGTCCCAGATATGCTCAATAGGGTTCATGTCAGGGCTCCTTGCTGGCCATGGTAGGGTTTCGATGGCATTCTGGCGGAGGTATTCATGCACAGCTCTAGCACGATGTGGTCGGGCGTTGTCATCCATGAATATAGGGTGGGTTCCAGGTGCATGATTTACAAAATGAGGGACCACAACTCTATCCAGTATGGAATCTTGATATCTTTGTCCATTTAGTGTTCCAGGTACAGTCAACAGATCCAGCTTACAATCAAATGAGATGCACCCCCATATCATAACGGAACCTCCACCAAATGGAACTTCTTCCATGATGTTACGTTGGTCGTACGCCGTGCGTCTGGACCTCCATACACAAGTTCGACCATCTGTGGCATGAAGCAGGAACCGACTTTCATCGGACCAGTGTACCCGTCTCCAGAATCTCATGTTCCAGTGTCTTCTTTCGTTGCACCACCTCAGACGCTCCTCTTTGTGGTGTGCAGTGAGGAGAGGACGTCTGACAGGTCTCCTAGCTTTCATGCCAGCAGCATACAGTCTCCTTTTGACGGTAGACATTGACACTCTATTGCACGTTTCCCATTGCTGGCTGAGCGCTCTGCTGTTGGTGAATGGAGATCTCCTAACAAGGCGTACTAGGGATCGATCATCACGGGCAGTAGTCTTCTTCGGTCTTCCAGATCTAGGCCTGTCCTTCACCTCGTTAGTTTGCCCATGTTTTGCAATCAAACGACTGATTACAGTATGGTTAATGTTCAGCTGTCTGCCAATCTCTCTGCATGACATACCAGTGGTATGCATGCCTATGATTTGCCATTTCACACGATCACTTAAACTTCGTCTTGCCATAGCGGTTCACAATCAAGAGCTAATTCTCTCTGTACAAATAAACCACGGTCATGAACACAAAATTCCTAATCTTGTCGCCTAAATCTGTATGTAATGTTCTACACCTCAAACTGGACTTTTACATAACTGAACACGTGTGCTGTTTCCCGCCACGCACGGACATCAAGCGGCGTGAAGTCATGCATGCATGTGCATTTCGTACTTGGAATTATGTCAGCTAACGCGGGGACAAAAAGTATGGCAGCCTACTTGTACCATCATTTTTCTACGTTCTATTGTTTTTGCTGGTGCTTAACTTTTGCACAGGTGTATATATATGGTCTGTAATTCTGTCAACATTGAAATCCCATTATTATGATGTTGCTAAACTGCCTGAAATGGCTTCTCAGAGCCTAAATTTTGAATGGTGTGTAAGAGCCTCATGTCCTCACACTAAAATCACACTAAAAGGGAGGGAGACACTGCCATCCAGACCCGCTCCTATGTTGGCTCCCCGACTCTAAGCTTGAAATCACCCCCGCAGAACCAGAAGCAACAGCTTCCATTCCAGTTAATTTTAAGATATTAATCAAAATATTTCTTATATCGCAAATTATACCAGTTGCCTTCAAGCAATTAATGGTTAAATTTTATCAAGAAAATCATAATTGCTTATTGAATATCTAATAGCAGGCTAAGTGAAGATTGGTTTAGAAAATCTACCACTGACATGACTGGCTCATTTATATGTAACTATCCAGTCTTCCAGTGGTAAATTTTCAAAAATAACCTTGGACATTCCTCAAGACCACTCCAGAGGCCGGTTTGGCCATTAAAGAGTTAAAAAGATTGTTGCATATACATTTATTAATTTCAGAACATAACTTATATGCTGCCATGATAACTAATACATTACGCTAGTGACTGGGAGATAAGTTAACAAGAAGATACACTTAACCATTTAACCATTCTAATTCCAGAATCTATATTTTAACCCTTTAACACTCATATCAGCCAAAAATTGTTTCAGCAGTGGTCCTGAGAATTGTCCATTTGCTGACCAAGAGAAGACTGTTTTTAGCTCGACTTTACTAATTAAAACAAGCTATTGTCATACCCCGCACGTCGTTGTCTGACAGCAGTGGATACCGCCGCCAGACGACGACGTGGGGGGTCATCCAATTTGTATTTAGCTCAACTTTTCTGTTTATATCTCATGTTTGGTTAATCAATCATACTGGACCCAATCTTGGGCACATGCTTCCTTATAATGACACGGCATCACACAATGACTGGGGTTAAAAGGTCAAAGGTCAAGCTCACTGTTACCTTGGTAAAACCTTGGTCTTTTTCAGCTTTAACATTTTCCGTTTAGCTGAACTTTTCTGTTTATGTCTCATGTTTGTTTAGTCATACTGGACCCAAATTTGGACACGTGCCTTCTTATAATGACACAGCATCACATAATGATGTTTGAGTCAAAAGGTCATGGTCAATGATGCATGGCATCCATTGTCCATCCGTCAACTTTTGGCTCCAGAACATCTGTTCAGAATTTTAATGTGTCGATTTTTTGGTGAAAATCATAAATTTTATGAGAAATTCACCGGAAATTGTCAAAATGCATCTCCTCCCTAACCCTTTGGTAGATTTTATCCAAATGTGGCTGGAATGATTGTGTAGTGGTACGCTCTAGAACTTCTTTTCAGAATTTTGATTGGTCAATTTTTGGTGGGCACCTGGATTTTTTTTAGTTTTCCATAACCATTTAAAACGCTAGAATATTTGTTAGTGTGATTCTTACTCTTGCATAACATCTATATAATAATGCCCCCATATGGATATATGGTTATATCTTCACTAAACTTGGGTGGGAGGGAGGTTGTCCTTGGTGTTCGGAAGAAGCCTATCACTTTTGGGGTCAAACGGTCAAAGATCAAGGTTACGATCCAATTAATGATATATTGTGTTTCAGGATGATGACTTAAGTCTTATTGAAGGGATTTTACCAATCTTGGGTGGTAGGTTGTCCTTGGTGTTCCGAAGAACCCTATCGATTTTTGGATCAAATGGTCAAAGATCACGGTGATAGATTTTTGGGTAAAATGGTCAAGGGTTGAGGTTGCAGTGCCCCAATTAATAACCTTATATTGGGTTTTCGGATGATAACTCAAGTCTTATTGAAGGGATCTTTACCATTTTTGGGCGGGACGTTGTCCTTGGTGTTCAGAAGAACCATAATGATTTGGGGGTCAACGGTCACGGTGACACAATACAAGAAATAGACCAATATAATACTGATAATATAGAATGAGGGCATAGATCAACAATCCTTGATTGCCATCCTTGTTTGCTATTAATTTTGACCAAATTTTAATTAGGAACTGGGCACTGATTAGAGACATCATAGATTGGGTCTGGAAATTAAGTTAAATCTAGGACCTGGTAATTTGTTATTAGGTTTTCAGAATTTTAACCTATAGCATATTGTAACAAGAGCCATCAGAGATTACAAACCCTCACCCATCCACTTTATTCTTTTGTCTTTGATTTAAAAAAAAAATTTTTTGATCAGGACCAAAGTCAGACATTTCCTAGGGTACCGCACAATTTCCCTGGAGACTGGTTAAGTGTGAGGGAAACAAAATATTGTCTTGTTTTGATGCTAGTTTGACTGGGCGCTGGCATCAACAGTGCCCGGTCAAACTAATTTCAAAATACTGCACTATTTACCTGTATGGTTACCTTAAAATGGGGATTCCGGATTCAAGGCGTATAAATTGATTCCAACATGCAGAAAAGTTGGCGGAGCTTACCCAGAAATGGGAAGGGCATAGGTGAACTTGGATCCCTATATTAAACTGAATGTATTATTATTTAGTTATTCTAGTTACCTTACTACTACATCGATCATCCGCCATCTTGATGTATTTACTGTATTATATCTGTATGTGTATGGGTTACTGTATTATATCTGTATGTGTATGGGAGACACAGGTATAAGACTCATGTCATAACGTGCTCCCATTTGATCAAAGTGTGAGGTAAATTGTATACATTTCTGTGGCACAGACATGGACAAACAAACAGACAGACCCAGATCTATGCAATACGCTACCCTCTCTCACCTATGGAGTGGTGATAATTTTTAAAGTACAACATGTAACCCTTTATCCCTCGAATTTATTCAAGAAAATAGATATTTTCTCATTAAAATTTCCATTTGCAATCCAAGAGAAGCATATTTTTGAAAATTTACTACTGGAATGACTGCAGGCCATGAGAAGACTAGTTCTAAAAAATGTAATGCTAGAATGACTCCGAGCCAGTCATTCTAGTGGTAAGATTCACAAAAATATGCTTCTTGGTCTGCAAAGGGACATTTCTCACGACCAGTGCTGAAGCCGTTTTTTTTGCTGATATGAGTGTTAAATGGTTAAGAAGTAAACAAGATGTGATAGGCAAGTACATGTATCTCTTTCAATACTGGCAAACACGGATTGGAAGCGCTATCATTCAAACTCTAATCACTGTTCACGACACAGCAATCCCTTTCAGTAATATTACTTTCATAATGTTTAGCTGATCTGAGATTTAAGAATTTCACCCATGAAATGCCATGATTATCTCTAAGGCAACTATACAGGAAAGTTGTTGACTATTTTGAAAATAATTTAACTCAATGCTGTTGATACCTTAGTCAGCAACAGCTTCTGAATATATGTTTGTCATATTAGGCACATGATGTTGCAGGAGATTATATCAATTATATATATACCTTTCTTCAGGTGAAGGATCGTTGTCGTAAAGGCATCCCGCCTTCTTTAAGAGCTCGGGCGTGGCAGTTTCTCTGTGGGAGCAAATACCTTCTCGAGCACAATAAAGGAAAGTATGATGTGAGTCATGTGACTACAAATCATATCGTTAATCCTTTAAACCATCAAATTTCTTCAAGAAAATTGAAAATGTTTATTTTGAGACTAAGAGCTGTCTATTTTTGAAAATTTATCACTGGAATGACTGGCTTGATTATCGAGCCAGTCATTTCAGTGGTCAGTTAAAAAAAATAACCATCTCTTTGTCTACAAATGGACATTTTCCAAGACCACTGCAGAAGCTGTATTTGGCCGTCTTGACTGTTAAAGGGTTAATGATTATAAGACCGTACTGTATTCATCTGTCAATTGTACCCTGGAACAAAATCTTCTTTTGTATTGTATTTCAATCATATCTATCCATAAATAACGCCCTGGCTTGTTGAATTATTGAAAAAACCATTTTCGGGTAATAAATTGAGAATGCTAATTATTGTCAGATCTGTGTGATGTGGAGGATTGTTTGACATAGCAATTCAAATTCAGATCAGCTTAGTTAAAAATTTGTAGCGCGGAGCTAGAAATGGATCCGTCCATTGTATTAACCCATCACCCCTCAGAGAGACTAGAAATTACAAATTCTTTATCATTATCTATATATGTTCCAGGCAAATTAGTTTCAAAGTATTCAACACCTTTCCTGTATAGTTGTCTTGAGATTGGAACACTGGAGTTTCAAAGTTATCTGATACAACAATCTATTTATGAACTAGGAAATATTGCTGCCAAGACTCGATGTCTTTAGTCATAATGGGTTTTGAAATTTCAGCAAATTTATATGCTCATAAATTAGAATGGTATGATTTTCGAGTTGAACGGATTGCGATAATGTGACTGCCGATGAGGTAGTAACTGTGTTTATATTACACTTGAACTACTAAATGTGCAATAGCCAAAATCACCATTTCTGATTACTTTTTAACAGATCAAAAACAAAGTTAGGAAATCTTAGTTTATAGGTCTGGAACAATCTTTGTTGTGCTAAAATCTGAGTCAAATCCAATTACCCTATTTTTGGCAAACCACCCCAGACAGCCAGATAAAATGCCTTGTCTCTCCTACTGAGTGAGGATAATAACTGGATTACACGTGTTACTTACTAAGCATTCAGAATCAGTTGCATGTAGTTTACCAGATGATGTTTAATCTAGCAGGATTGCGGCACATTCTATGATGTTGATTGCTGTTCATGAATTAAATCTTTTTGTTTCTGTGCACATTTCCCGCCAACAGTGATAGTGATGGAAATGCTTATAAGAAGCATATATATATATAATCGCACCGAATTGTCTGATGAAATTCTAACAAACTGCTTTTGTCATGATAAGTGACAGATCCCCAGTACTGTTTATTACAGTAGCAGCTTTCAGTAAGCACACTTTCAAACAGATAGGGTTATTCCATCCACAGGCATAACTACAAGAGTTTGCTGAATTACCATGGGGGTAGTCTATATTAACCTTTTAACCGTTAATGGTAAAAATTTGTCAAGAAAAATTGATTTTTGCTTGTCGATTTATAGGCCCAAGAGAAGACTATTTTTGAAAATTTACCTCTGGAATGACTGGTTCGGTTACTGAGCCTGTCATTCCAGTGCTCTATTTTCAAAAATAGTCTTGTGCCTGTAGACGGACATTCTTCAAGAAAGCAGGACTCAGTACAGTCAAATCAAGAATGGATCTGATGAAGCTAAAGATTTGGCTGAGGACAAGACACAGTGGGCAAAAGCGAAGAAGGACTGATTGCAGCTGTAGGATGTTTCTACTACTACAGCCGCAGAATACAGTAATCATGCATACATACTGCAGAGACCGGTTTTGGCCAAGAGAGGACTATTTCAGTAAATCTACCAAATTGGAATGTCTTGTTCGATAACCGAACCAGTCATTCTTGTGGTAAATCTTCAAAAATAGTCTCACTTGGCCTTCAAATGAACATTGACTAAGCAGAAATTTAGATAAATTTCTTGGCCAATCTGAATGCCAGATTGACCGTCAAAGTGTTAAGTGATGAGTAAAATACAGTGTTTCTGATGCTTCTATCTTCATTGTCTCTTAATACTTGCTGTACATGTATGTGACTCATTCTTCTTGTAGTCATTTTTCCTGCAAGATGCTGACCCTAAATGGGAGGATGAAATAAGAAAGGACTTGCACAGGCAGTTTCCATTACATGAGATGTTTACGGCTCGAGGTGGATATGGGTATGTTATTGCGTCTATTCTTTCCTGATCAATATTAGATTGATGTCAGTTATGTTAATTTACCTTTCATAAATCTTTTAACCCTTTAATGGTCAACATTTTTCTAAAAATTTTAATTTTTACTCAATGATTATGTTTGTACATGCCAAGAGACATCTAAGATTTTTGAAAAGTTACAACTGGAATGACTGGCTCGATTATCGAGCCAATCATTCCAATTGCAAATTTTCAAAAATAGTCTTCTTGGGCTGCTCATGGACATTCATTCATCAAGACCACTGCAGAGGCCAGTTTTGATCGGCTTGGCCAATAATGTGTTAATAAATATTGATTACGATTCTAAGTATGACTAGACCTGTAACTGCAAGCAGTTACTGCGGACGGCTTCCAAGCCAGTTTGTCAAAGCTGCAACTAGACCACTAACATTACCATAACCGCAGCAGTATGGGGTCTATTAGGGAATGATGGAAAGTCAGCAATTAAGGCTAAAGATACAATGGCTAAGTAAAATAATTCAGCAGTATGAGGTTTAAACTGGTGAAAAGGACCAAAAATGGTTAAAAGAATTACCAAAATCTGTCGCAAACTAGTTTGAAAACAACAAAAAAAAACCCATTAAAATATTTACAAATAGATTAAATGAACAGAAAACACAGAACATGCTCAAATGCTTTCAGAAATTGTTAAAAACAGACAAAGGTGAGAAAAATATAGTCCCAAATCGCAGAAAATGATGAAGGAATACAGTCACAAATGAACAAAATGGGCCAAAATAACAAAAAACTGAGGAAAATGAATAATTGTGGCCAAAATAATCTCATTTGACCTTTTTGCACTAAATGATCATTATTGATTTGACATTTTTGCACTCTTGACTTTTATCCATTCATTTGACATTTTTGCACTCATTTGACCTTTTTGCACTCAAATGACCATATTGCACTCAAATAACCTTTTTGCCCTCATTTGACCTTTTTGGTCTCATGTGACCTTTTTACATCAAATGACATTATTGCACTCAAATGACCTTTTGCAATTCAGCAGTAAAAGGGTTAATTGACACTTGTCATTCAGCAGTAATAGGGTTAAGTGACACTTGAGCAGTAAAATTGCTAATTGAGACTTGTAATTTAGCAGTAACTGGGTTAATTGTACCTTGCAATTCAGCAGTAAAAGGATTAATTGCGCAATTAAGCAGTAAAAGGGTTAACTATGACTTGCACTTCAGCAGTAAAAAGGTCAATTGAACTTGCAATTCAGCGCTATTGGGGATAATTGAAACTTGTAATTCAGCAATAAAAGGTTTAATTGTGCCTTACAATTTAGCAGTAAATGGGTTAATTGCGCCTTGCCATTCAGCACTAATAGGTTTAATTGAGCCTTGCACTTCACCAGTAAAACCCTTTGAATTTAGTCAATATTGATAAACCGCCAATTCAAATTTCCCGCCAAAAGTATTACTACATAAATAGTAGCAATTTCATTTTCAAATTTTCAGGATGTAATAGCTTGGCTGTTCATTGACCAATTCCTTTTATATTTGGGTAGCTTTTGGGCATTGAGGAACTGACAAAGTTCACAAAGATTCAATGCGTTATATTCAGAATCTTTCGAGAAATGATCATTTCTTGGAGTCATCAATATGGCCGCCGAACCATGTGATGTGGCAACATGTAATTCTCAAATTTTAAGCAGTCCCTGGGATCATTCTGATATACCAGGTTTCCATCTGATACAGGCAGCAGTTTCATAGAAGATTGTTAAATATGCACAAATCTTTACATAAATTCCAAGATGGCCACCAAACCATGTGACCTAGCAACTTTCTGTCCGCAAACTTTAAAGAGGCTAGGGCATAGTTACATCTTACAAAGTTTCAGTCCAGTCCACTTACCGGTATGGGAGCAGACGACATTTAAGTTTTTGCGGTGGAATAAAAAAAAAATAATAATAAGAATAATAATCGGAACAATTACAATAGGCTTCCAGCCTGCAGCTTGGAAGCATAATAATAATAATAATAATAATAATAATAATAATCGGAAAATTACAATAGGCTTCCAGCCCGCAGCTCGGAAGCCTAGTTAATACTACAAGATTCTCCATGATGCGCTTGCTATGTGATTCTTTATCTAGAAGCTAACTAAGACATTTTATCGGAGATACATTATAATGAAGCGGGGACGATACATGTATAGGCTAGTTTCTACACTGTTATTATGTTGTAAGTACTTGTTTTCTAATGAACATTGTCGCCAGGTAAAGTATAGGTATAGATGATTTTAAAGTCATAATGTATTCAATATACATAATATGTTCTCAGCAATATAATTTTGGCCATGGGAATGTTTACACCATATCTGTATAGAAAGCCAGTCTCTACCTTAATATTATTTTGTCATAAATAGGTTGCTGTGATTAACAAGTGCATGACCCTATAATGGTGGCATAGGCCCCATTGTTAGAAATGTAAAGAACTTTGACAAACTTACTACTTGGGAGTTGTGAATAAAATTGGCTTTTAGAATACTATTTGTTTCAACCCAATGAAACGTTTCCAATTGTACCGTGTGATTATCCAATAATTTTTCTATATTGGAAGGTGCACAACCTGTATTGGAGAGTAAAATCTGTATTGGACACCACTTAAAACCTGTATTGGACGTTAAAGAGCAATAACTCTCCACATTAATTTGTTCATGTTGGCATTGTCAAGGGAGGTAACTTCTATTGCATTGATATAGTTTGACATTGATGATGTAATGAAGTCAATTGAGACATTTAACACACACGTGTAGCAAAAAAATTAAATTTATTATCATTGATAATAAACCCGTTATTCCATTCTGCAAATATTAGCAGCGGTACATTGAATATCACTGTAAATATTGGAAACAGTAGCCACTCACATAATATCTAGCCTACGTTTTCTCATGAAAAAAAATCATTGTACAATGTAGGCCTATTAGTGGGGTGTCTTAGCACAATAAACTCAGCAAATCGTTACACGGCGGACAAGTGTCATATTTTGTATGGTGATCAGTATTTGTATAGCTAATAAAATAATCCTAAGCTCCAAAAATTTGAACCAACAGGAAGTTGTGATCACGTCATAATTCAAAATGGCTGACAAATGCATTATATAAAAATGGTGTCGCCTTATTGTATGCAATATTTAGCGCAAGATTTGTTGTAAATTGTTAATCTAGAAGAGGATGAGAATTTCAGTATGGAATGATTTAAGCACAGTAATAACAAGCGAAAGTGGAAGAATATGATGTCATAAGCTCAAAATAGCCGCCAAAGTATATTTTATAACTTTCTGTTAGTCCCTATCTTATAAATATACAGTAGTATGACTTCTTACAAATTGTAGCCACTACGCTGTCAGATAAATAAAACACTAAACAAGGCTAAAACGTCGTAAAAGCAATCAATTATACGACATACTATGATGTCATAGTTTGAAAATAGCTAGAAACATCTATCATATAATTATCCACCTGGTCGCATATATGAACGATGATTGTTTTCATTGTAAATTTTCAAATATGCCGCTAAGCAAATATTAAGCATATTAAACCAAATTGTATGTGCACTTAATATCAAAATTTTAAAGCGGTTAAGCCAAAACCTGCGCAGGATACCACCTGTGTATTGGAGCCATATATGTTGGTTCATTAACAAAGGTGGTCAAAACACACCTGGCATAAGGAGTCAATCTCTTGTGCTACCAATTAGAGTTTACAACAACTGACTTGTATGATCAACTGTATCTAGTTGTTCAAGTGTCTGGTAGGTATTTCATTTGCTATTTCTGGCACATGCACTGACATAGTTCAGTACATAGAAGATTCGCTCTTGAACAGTTACAGTTCACACAACCGCGCTCTGATTTGCAGCCACACTTAATTAGTTCACTACAGGTCTTGATAGCTTCAGGCAATGTCATCAAGACAGGTTGAAAGTGATTGTCTTGTAATTGTAGATTCCACCCCAGCCATCTGGCGTAGGAATTACATGCTGTCAGATCGTCCAGATGCTGGTTTGATAAGTAGTTCTCTTGACTTGCTGAATAAGGCCATCCATCCTAAATGGAAAATATTAATTTAGTAAACAGTAATGATTACAGTTTATTATCCCAACACGTTTTGAAAAAAACCCGGATGGTATATTGAAATCATGCCCTTCCATCCGTCTGTCTGTCTCTGTCCTCCGAAACCATATTTTATTAAGTAAGCTAGATTACATAATCACAGCATACATCATCCTCTTTTGCAAAGATGAGATTGGGACTTTTAGTTTCGACTCGCAGCTATCAAAGCTCCAGAGATTTGATTTACAAAGGGAGGTTCTGTTCTCTCTCTCTGGGCTCATATGAAAATGGGAATAAGAATCTCGGTCCTTGGCACGATATCCCAGTTCAATCATGTTAATCCTCCAGCTATCATAGGTTTGTGTGTTGTTTACGATTGTATGCAGCTTGCTGCAGTTTGAACAGCAGCAGTGCAGTTACTAGATGGCCATGTCGAGTACGGGTTATGTGTGACGCTTTTTAAAAATCTATTGGCTGTACCAGGTGATGCAACATTTGCTTCTGCTAAAACAATTGTCCACCCGGATCCTTCTAAGAAATCTCCCAGGGCATTCCACAAGCCCTTCTCCAAATGGAGTCCGCCAAATTTATCTTCCGTGATTATGAGGCCTGTCCACTGGATATACTTGCAGTTTGCAAAAATGGGGCAGTCACAGGCCAAAACAGGAATTTGTCCAGTATTCAGAAATTCTGTTGTGGTATTTAAGATGTTCATGCCACGCTTTATCATTGTCTCAGAATCAGCAGGAGGATCTATTAGGACCGGTTGTTGTGAAGCATGATATGCAGCCCGAGAACTTGTACAATCATGTAGCTCATCAGATAGGAGAAGTTTAATTGCATGTTGGATCCATTGCTCTTCTTTGATCTTGGCGGCTATTAGGCTTCCAGTAAATTGCATTATTGTAGTCTCTGGTACAGAAGTAGCTGTTGACTTTATTGCGACTGCAGGATGCCTATGGATCGGGCAAAGAGGGTTTCATTGTTGAACTTGTAAGTTGTAAGTCGACTCTTCACATCAAGAGTATACTTACCTCCCTAATACTTTTGATATTGCTAAATATTGGCTTTCACTCAATAAACACTCAGATTAAAACAGTTAGGTGCCCCTACTGGGCAGGGAGTCAGAGTGTAGTCTGGCGGATGCCAGCCCCACCACCGCGCATGCGCAGACTAGCACTTCCTCTTTGCTAATTTATTGGCAGAGAGTCTACACATGATTTTGTGCTAGAGCTTTTCTTTACTCATTTCATAGTCTTTTTGTGTGAATTTGGAAGTGATTATCCCTGATAAAGATGGCAGAAAGGATGACTTCGCCAGAGGAGGGCCCAGGACCTTTAAATCAGGTGACTTCTAGTAAAATTAGCGAGTTTTTTCCCAGTGTAATGTGTTTCCGGGACTCGCGTTTACCGTGATAAGCGCCTTGTTTAGTTGGTTTATTTCAACTAGGTGCTATATAATACTAATCTCTCTTTGTGTTTATGTCCACAAGTCTATGTGACGATATGTAATGGACATCACATCAGCAGAGGGTTTGTTTCTCTCCACCATGGTTCCATTTCCTACTAATACTGTTAGGTTATCTAACCAAAAATTTTATGTCCAGTGAGTCGGAGGCCTAGTATAAAGGTCTTCTCACTTTGCCCTCTTGATCCAATTCCTTCCCCTATAGGTGGAGAGAGTTAAGAGGCGTTCAGTTGGTGGAGTGCTCCAGTTCATCACGTTGGATGGTTTGTCTATACAAAGTGTCAGGTATCTAATTATTGATATGAGGTGATGTTAATTATTTAGAGAGGAAAGGGAGATAATTAACAGTATTTGCCATTGTTATCAGTATATATCTGATGGTTGTGTAGTCGAAATGTCCATTCTGCACATGTTCTGGTTAGAGATACAATTCGTCCTTGCACTTGGATGTTTGTTGGGGATCGATTTTTTCCTGTCATAGGATTAATGACGTCATAATCAGCCTTGCACTTTATTACCAATTAAAGTTTGTCCAAAGCTGGTTTTCTGATGAATATTGATCTTTATGATCATTTCCTTCTCTTGAGTTGTTTTGAGTTTCTGAGCTTAACTAGATTGCTCATACTCCTCGTCCTTTGCCCTGTTTCAGAGACCTGGTTGTGCGTCCTGTGGACGTTTTTTGAAGGACAAGTTTGTGCCTCATCTCTGCTATCAGTGTAGCCCCTGTGGTCCCTGGATTAATTGCGAGATATGTAAGCACTGGGGGGGCGAGCTAATGTCCGAATTCTTGTGCTTACAGGCGAAGGACAAGGTGGTGGAGGAGGAGAAGAAGAAGCAGAAAAGAGAGGGTGTGAGTAAGAAGGGTAAGAGGAAGGCCTCGTCCGCGGTGGACATGGAGGCCTTCCGGACCGAGATGTTGGGAGAGATGAAGAGGACAATAAAGGATTTGGTTCCAGAGTTGCTTCGTGGCATGCTTCCTGGACCAAATCCTTTTCTGTCCTCATCATCTGCTTCGGAGCAGGTAATCCCCACCTCTGAATCACCTTTCCGTAGGTCGCTTCCGTTGTTCGAAGATTCAGAGGTGGCCCCATTAGAGGGGGCGTTCCACGACCCTGGCAGCAGGCTTAGTGACGCGCCGAGGGGCCGTGGACGGCTGTCGCTGGAACCCGCGGGCTGCTTATCAGTCCAGGGGTATCCGCACGCCGCGGGTGCCAGTACCTCCTATGGCGCCTTCCCTGGCCAGTCCGGGTTAGCTCTCTTTGCTGACCCGGAGTCTAATCTGTCTGGCCAGGAGGAAGAGGATTACCTGTTGGGGTCGCCGTCTGAGGACGTGGCCATGGATTATGACGTCTGTGCACCCCTCGCGGGGAATACAGTCGACTTATTCCACGGTTCTACTCACGCAGGAGTAGAATCCACGGCTCAGACTGTGGCCCTGGGCGCTGCTGATGGCCAGCGTTACCGCATACCTCGGCTTGCCGAGAGTGTCGCTGGTGCTGGCCGGGGCCGTTGTGGGGCGGTATGTGCCCCGCGCTCTACCACGGCGCCTGCTCCTGGTCAAGCCAGTGAGATTAGCATGCCGGTGCTTTCAGGCCTGCATGTTTTCCCTGGCTTGCCAGGGGTATCAGCGTATCCGCCGTCAAGCTCTGCTGCTTGCGCTCAGGAGGAAGACGAAGGCCCCCGTCTTGTAGAGCGCTCGCAGCTAGCCACGGAAGAGGATTGGTCTGACGCTTGCCAGTGGTTGGTAAGTGTTAGGCCAGATCTGCCCGTGGAGCAGTCGGCTAGCCAGCGTGACCACAGGCCGTGGTTAGCTGGTAAGGCGACTGCTAACGCTATGCCTTCTCTGCCGCTGGCAGAGCATGTCGTTGACATGTTCGAGGCGGCGGAGACGTCCATTAAGTCGAGTGGACGTCTCGCGAAGGCCCCGCGCGAGGTGGCCAGGCGTTGCCGCATCGTGCCCCTGGATTACCAGCGGTACGGTGTGGTACCTAAGCCGAGCGTGGATGACCGCGCGGCTTTGGGTGAGGATGCGCGGCCAGGCTCCCGTTCTGACACGGGAGTCTTGTGTTCGAACGCGTTGCGTTCAGCAAATACCGCGTTGCGTGATGCGGAGGAGAGTGGGAGGGCTTCGATTGCGCTCTGTCCCACGTCTCCCAGCTGTTACAAGGGGTAGTAACAGCATCCGCATCGCGCCAGACAAGTCCGGTCACAGTCCAGCGAGCCATCCAGGATGGTATCAACCTGGCTCTGGACTGTATGACTCGGGCGGTGACCAGGAGTGTCCGGGCAAGGCGCACATTTGCCTTGGACAATCTGTGCCCGTCCCAGGACCTGTACAATAGGCTACTGCGTACGCCGATGACAGGTCCTGGTCTCTGGAGGTGAGGGATGTAGACACCTCCAGGAGACGGTTACTCTGGTAAATAACCAGAGGGCGCTGCGCGAGCAGTTTGAGGTGCTTCGTCGTGCTAACGTTCGCGCCGCACCCCCTGCGTATCGTCCCCTGCAGGCTCGAGGTGGTGGTGGCCAGGTCAGAGGCCAACCACCATCGCAGCGTCGGCCTCGGCCGCGTGCGATTCGGCCAGCAGCGAGGGGGGCGCAGGCTCCTCATGCGCAGTCAGCCAGGCAGCCGCCCGCGCACCGAGGTGCGCGTGGTGCTGGTCGTGGCGCGCGAGGATCTGGGCGTGGTAATCATTCCTGATGGGACGGTTACCGCGGTGAGAACCGCTCCGGTGTTTCTGGCAAAGGAGACAGTGCCGCTCTTGCACTCCTTATGTCCACCTCTATCCCTAGGTGGACCGGTGGGAGGCCGGCTAGCCGACCACATGCAAGAGTGGGAACGGTTAACTCAGGACCGTTTAGTCTTGCGATGGCTTTCAGTCGGGTATCATCCCGATTGGATGACAGGCCCGCCATCGCGACTGTCTCTAGTGCCGATCTGGACTCCAAATCCGAGAGATCCAGAGCAAAGGTTGTGTATCGAGGAGGAAATAAATTCCCTCATACAAAAAGGAGCTATTCAGCCGGCACAAAAGTGTCCGGGCTTCTATTCAACCCTGTTCTTAGTAACAAAAAACACCGGAGGGTGGAGACCAATTCTCAACCTCAAGCCATTGAACAAGTTCATAGAGACGCCCAGTTTCAAGATGGAAACTGTGCGCTCGGTGTTGGCGGGGTTAGAGAGGGGAATGTGGACAGCGTCGATAGATTTGAAGGACGCTTATTTCCACATCCCCATACACAGGAGTTTCCGTCGCTTCCTGAGATTTGCATTCCAGGGCAGACAGTGGGAATTCAGGGTGTTACCCTTCGGAATTTCCACGGCTCCTCGGGTTTTCACCCGTGTGGTTCGTGCGATCACCGCATACCTCTGCAGGAGAAGTATAGCAGTCCACACGTACATAGACGACTGGCTGTTGAAAGCGCACACCCAGGAAAGTTTATCGGCCAGTCTGGAGATTGTTTTGAAGACTCTCACAGACTTGGGCTGGATAATCAATTTCACAAAATCAGAGCTGACTCCATCCCAGAAGTTTGTTTACCTGGGGATGTTCTTCGATCTAGAGACAGGATATGTTTTTCCTACTCAGGAGAGAGTTCAGAAACTCATCTCATTAATTCAGTCAGTGTGCGACAGTCGTCATGTCCTGGCACGGGTTTACTTGAGAATGCTGGGGTTGATGGTTTCATTGGAACCAGTCATTCCTCAGGCCGCCTTACGCAGGCGGCCGATCCAGTTATTTCTCATGACACAATGGACCCAGAGTACAGGTTCGCTGGACTCGAACGTGTCAGTGTTGGCGCCTCTGATTCACCACCTGCAATGGTGGTTGGACACAGAGAATCTCTTGGTGGGGGTTATGCTAACCCCTCTCCACCCTCAGGTGACTGTGTATACAGATGCATCGATGGAGGGCTGGGGAGCTTGCCTGGAAGAATCCACGATATCAGGGCTTTGGAATCTGGAACAGTCAAAGGAACATATAAATCTACTGGAGCTAAGAGCAGTAGTCCTGGGCCTGGAACATTTCTTACAGAAAGTTCAGGGCAAGATTGTTCTTATTCGTTCAGACAACTCAACAGTTGTGACTTACATAAACCGCCAGGGCGGAACGAAGTCGCCCAGTCTCTGTATGATGACATGGAGACTGCTTTGTTGGTGCCTGGATCACCAGATTACCTTGAAAGCAGTTCATATTCCGGGAAGGTTAAATCTGCTAGCAGACTCATTGAGCCGAAGGATGAGTGTTTTACCCACGGAATGGCAACTAAATCAATGTGTGGCAGATCGTCTGTTCGACCATTGGGGGAAACCCAACATCGATTTGTTCGCAACGAAGAAGAATGCGAAGATGACGACGTACGTCTCTCCGATTCCGGATCCAAGCGCTTTCGCAACAGATGCGTTAGCTATCAGCTGGGGGAGAATGTATGCATACGCATTCCCTACAGCAATCCTGATTCCAAAAATTCTTCAGAAAATCAGACAGGAGGAGTGCCAAGTGCTTCTGATCGCCCCGGATTGGCCAAGCCGATCATGGTATACGGATCTGCTGGACCTTCTGGTCTGCAATCCGGTTCCTCTGCCTCTGATGGATGACATTATCTTCCAGGGCAAGGCCCTTCACAACAATCCGTCAATGTTCAGATTGACTGCGTGGATGTTGTCAAGGAATCTAGAATTAAGGAGGGCTTTTCTGAGCAAGCAGCCATGTTTATGGCCAAAGCCAGGAGGGGGTCAACCTCCAGAGCATATAATTATAAAATCAACAGATTTGCAGAATGGTGCTCAAAAAGATGTATTGATCCAATGGATTCATCTATTCAGGTAGTAGCTGATTTCCTCTGTCACCTGTATGATGCCTATAGCCTCAAGCCTAACTCTATTGCTGGTTATAAGTCAGCTTTAATGTCTGTTATTCCTTGCTTGGTTAAGAGGGGAAGTGATGAAGTAAATACATTAAATGTATTAATTAAAGGCATGGGCAATCTAAGACCAAGGAATCCCCCTGTGATTCCGTCTTGGAGTTTATCGCTAGTGCTTCAAGTACTAGGTGATAAGCCTTTTGAACCACTTAGTTCCATTTCTATGAAACTATTAACACTTAAGACTGTGTTTTTAATTGCTGTGGCCTCGGCTAGGCGTAGAAGTGAAATTCATGCCTTATCAGCTGAGGATGACCGTTTTGTGGTTTCAGGGGAAGGCCTTAAGCTGCTACCTAGGATTAATTTCTTGGCTAAGAATCAGTCGTTGAAATATCCAGGTCAACCTATTGTTTTGCCTGCTTTAACTAGATATGATCCTAATTCTAAAGCATGGTGTCCCGTCCGGGCGCTTCTCCGGTACAAACAACGTACATCGGAGTGGCGCACTGACCAGTCGGCGTTATGGTTGTCATATATTGAACCCCATGGCAGGGCTTCTAAGGACACCATTTCCAGTCGGATTGTAGAATGCATTCAGTTTTGTCATAAATCCGCCACCGGGAAGCAGGTTGACGTGGCCAAGGCTCACAGTGTCCGTGGCGTAAGGACACCATTTCCAGGTGGATTGTAGAATGCATTCAGTTTTGTCATAAATCCGCCACCGGGAAGCAGGTTGACGTGGCCAAGGCTCACAGTGTCCGTGGCGTAGTGACATCCACTGCCCTATTTAATGGGGTCCCTGTGGATGATATTATGTCGGTGGCACTGTGAGTCAAGTTTTACAGACCATTATCTCCGTGACACCTCTAATCCTCTCGCCTTGTCGATTTTGAAAAAATAACTAGGTTTATATTTTTGATGAGGTTTCCTCATTGCTTATATATTTCACAATTAATTTATGGAAACAACCACTTTTTTGGGACTGCATCATTCTTCACCAATGGGAAGATGATGTCAGCAGCCATTTCAACAAGGTCAGTCTTGTGCATGGGTTGTCCATTGTTGATTGTCTTGTCACGTTACCCGTTATTAATATGATGATGGTTTTGTGTATTTATGTGGTTCATTGTTGAGAGTATACGAAAATGGAGCTTTTTCGTCTCTGTCGTGTAGTACATGGCACTTGTACGTAGAGAGCGTATAGGACATTGAGGTCATTCGACTCTTCCTCCCAGGAAGGAGGGGGGGGGGGAGCGCATATGACATTCGGTCATCTCTCATACATCGGTGGTGTTATCCGATGGTTAGTCAAATCCTGACTGTTTTTTCATACAGTTTCAGAAGTTTAAGTGCCTTAAACGCAGAAAAGCGTATAGGGATGAGCTGGTCTTTTGACCTCGCCTCCCTCCCGCCGAATTCACTGTCGAATTCTGGCAATATCAAAAGTATTAGGGAGGTAAGTATACTCTTGATGTGAAATAAACGAAATCAAGGATTTCTTTTTTCACGAGAGAGTTGATACTTACCTCCCTAGATACGGACCCGGCCTCTCCACCCCACAGAGGCTCGGTCTTCAGGCTCTTAATAGTTGCATGTGTATCAGCCAATAAATTAGTCAGAGGAAGTGCTAGTCTGCGCATGCGCGGTGGTGGGGCTGGCATCCGCCAGACTACACTCTGACTCCCTGCCCAGTAGGGGCACCTAACTGTTTTAATCTGAGTGTTTATTGAGTGAAAGCCGTTATTTAGCAATATCAAAAGTATTAGGGAGGTAAGTATCAACTCTCTCGTGAAAAAAGAAATCCTTGATTTCGTTTAGTTCCGTGGAACAACCCATGTGATGTTGTGGCCATGGGTTATGGTCCAGATTGTCTAATGCCCGACCTTTCCGCAGATCTGATGGACATACTATATTGTCGGTCTCAAATTGCTTGCACATTGAGAGAGCTAGTGAATTTTGTAATTCAAGAACGCAGTCATAAGTGATATTGATTCCGAGTGTTGCATGCTGGGCTATAACTCTCTTGTTTTTACTAACTGTGTAAATATTCATGAATGTATACAGGTAGAGGTGGTTCTCTTTCCAGCGAATGGCACCTAAGTAGTGTGGTGTCTCGTATACGGTTCTTGACCGTATGCACAAACAACTCTGAAAGGTGAGGCAAACCTGGAAGTATTTGGCATTTTCCTTTATGGCTGGTCCATAGAATCATTGAAGTAAGTAAGGCGATACTAGAGACAACTGATTCTTCCTGACAGAAAGAAGTGAATTTACCAGAAAAGATAACAATCATGTTTGAAAAGTTCTTCCCTACAAATCTTTGCAACCTTAGCCAAAAGGTAGTTCCGACAGGAAAGCATCCCTTATTAGTTGCTACATACCATCAGGAAATATCAGAATTGTATTTTTGCCATCACATTGCTCTTGCAGTCCCATGTCTGCAAACTGGTCTAAGAGCTTTTCTTTTAAGCAGGTTTTGTTGGTAGAAATTTCCTCTCCAAGTTCACACACACGAGCTTCATATGCATTATGAAGATCCAAAAGCGTAAACAGATAACATCCCTCGTCTAATGAGAACGACATTAGATACAAGTTCAATAAATGCTCGAGTTTTCACTCCTCCATCCCTCTTCCCTCTCCCTCCCATCTCCCCTCCCCCTCCCATCTCCCCTCTTCAGATTGTTTACGATGACATGCACGATAACGATTTGTATATTTTGTCAGGCACGCCATATGGTACTTAGCTTCAATAGCTAATAAGTCTCCCCCCTGATATTTTCGCCATGAGATCAGTATCTTGCATAGCTAAACACATTTTTCTTAACGATCTCTCAGCTGAACCCGGTGATTATTCGTGGAGTCGACATGAATTTTTTACTTACTACTAGACCTACCTATTGATTGTCTTTTTGATTTGGGCATCTCATTTGATTCCTTTTCCTATTCTTTTCCCTATCTAGTTTTGAATTGTTAAACCTCTGATGACACGATCGATGCCAGGAAGCATTGTTATTGATAAAAGCGCCAACCGTTCCATCCACTCAAAACTCAGCATTAACTGGCGACTCATCTAACTGTTTAAATTGCTCAACGTTTTCTATAAAAGAACTATACACATTAATGGCATCACAGCTTGTCCTATTTTGTGGACAATACAAGTCCTCTAAAGTAACTGTTTGACAAACTACACACGCAGTCCAATCCATTTCTGGTACGAATGATCAAGTTAGGTTTTGAAAGTTTTAGTGTCAATATTATGCGGTCTGGCACCATAGGAGATTACGCAATAACCTGTAATACAAAAATTAGATTATAATAACAGAGAAATAATTAATATATTCCTAACAGTTATTTGTGACTAAGTGTGAATGTTCATCTGTCTTTGTACGATAAAAGTGTGTTGGATTAGGGACTTGATCGTTATATGCTGGATCTAAGTGTCAAATTTGGCTGAGAGACACCTTACGGGATACTCGTTTTCATGACCATTCTTGCTATTTTGCTCTATCCGTATAAGTATAGGTAAACCACAGTTGGAATTTAATACTTTCTTTACCAGGCAACACACAATATTTGAAATGTGTAAATTTGACAATCATAGCAAAAAATACTAATGGTACGCCACTTATTTGCATTGTTTTTTATCAGGAAAAGCCACCATTTTGAATAAATGACATCATAGTCATGACATACGGGTCAAATTCTTTGGAGCTTAGGATTTTCCTAAAACACACACACTAATGTGTCTCTCAGCAAAATTTGACACATTTGTCCAGCATGTAACGATCAAGTCACTAAGCCACCCCACTATATTCTGAGATTAAAGTAAAGTCTCCTGAAAAGAGTTAAAGCAAAGTCTCCTGACACATCTCTTGATTTTTGGTGTTTATTTACTGATAGTTGTAATAGGTGCATAATAAATGGGTCATTTTACATTGTTGAGTCGAATATGGAGTGTTATTATACTCGTTTGCCTCTGGCATTTCATCCAATACCGATTTCAACACATGGACGAGTATAATAACAATCCATATTGGACTCAACAATGTAAAATGACCTAATAATCTTACATGTATGTGTTGTTTCTGACAAAGCTGCCCATGTTGCAACCATAGCATGTCTGGTACACTTGTTATTTTTCTAGTCAAGAAGATTTGTTCCATGTGTTACGTGCCTATACAATGTACAACCCACAAGAGGGTTATTGTCAAGCTCAGGCTCCAGTGGCCGCTGTATTACTCATGCATATGCCTGCAGAGGAGGCATTCTGGTGCCTCGTTTCCATCTGTGAGAAATACCTGCCTGGATACTATAGTCTAGGACTGGTGAGGACACAATGGCACGCCTCACGAAAATGAAGACATGCACGAACACACACATGCACAGGCGCACCCATCCACACGCGCAATTGACCAACATCTACTATGCATGTACTATACAGTCAAATTTGTCTCTAAAGAACACCATTCGGACCATATGAATGGGTGCTTTATAATCGGTTGTCCTTGATATAGAGGCTTTACCATTTAATGATCAAAATTGTTTTTATAAAATCATAAAAAAGTGCAAAATCTTTGCTTATTTGCCGTTTGCCGGCCAAGAAATTACTGTTATTGAAAATTTACTACTGCAATAACTGGCTTGATTATGGAGCACAGTCGTTCCAGTAGTAAACTTTCAGAAAGACCATTCTCTTGGCCTGCAAATGACCATTCCCAAAGACCACAGCAAAGGCTGGTTTTATCAGGCTTGACCTTTTAAAGGTTAAATATATGTACATTGCTTTTCTGATTTGGGGGCTAGGGAATGGTCTTTAGATTTGCCGTCTTGTTCAACCCTTTAATGGTCAAGCTAAAAGTTACGTTAACTTTTTAATGAATGGTCAAGCCGGCCAAAACAGCCACTACAATGATCTTGAGGAATGTGTGTGTGTGTGTGTATGTGTGTGTGTGCGTGTGTGCGTGCGTGCGCGTTGGCAGGCAGGCAGGCAGGTGGCCAGGCGTGGAGATCTAACCAGCACTGGTGCTCTATTAATATTGCTTGTCTTTTATCTTTATAGGAAGCTGTACAAGTAGATGGAGAGGTTTTATTTGGGTTGCTGAAAAAGGTTGCACCTGCTTCATATAAACACATTGTAAGCTGATCCTTTTTGTACTATTTTCTTACTAGCAAAGCACTGTTTGTACATGTTTTGATCAGCATACAGTCTTTGTTGGATTTTGTGTGAACCCGTGCATACAGTATCCATTCTCATATAGGATTCCTTTGTGATAATTACTGTAGCTAGGATAAACTATGAGCTTGGGATGCCTGGTGGCTGATTACTTTGTGTTACAATGGAGCAAGGACCATGTCACTGGCTTAATGGTCAAGATTGGTACAAAAATCAGATCTTTTTCTTACTGAATCAGAATGCCCATTTACCAGTAAATAGAAGACTATTTTTATAAATATATCGAAATTAATTAGAGTACAGGCTGTTGTTGCCATAGGCAGCTTAACAGCCACCCACCCCCAGTCAAATTAGTTTCAAAATATTCAATAGCTTACCTGTATTGGGATTCTGAGAATTCAGGGTTCAACGTATATACATTGTTCTCAATACGCACCAAAACATGGATGGAGCGTAGCTGGAAATGGGCGGGGAAGAGCTAGAAATCCATTACTCTATTGATTGATGATTGCGTGTTACTTTTCAGAAAAAACAGACTATTGACCCAGTTCTGTACATGATGGAATGGTTTATGTGTGTCTATTCTCGAACATTGCCATGGTCAACAGTGTTGAGGGTATGGGACATGTTCTTCTGTGAAGGTAAAAAACCCTGGAATATTGGTTAGTTAAGTCTCCGTAGTGAGAAGAGGCTATTGCATTCTGGGCTGTTTGTCAATGTCTCTGTCTGTCTGTCTGTCTGTCTGTCTGTCTGTCTGTCTGTCTGTCTGTTCAGAGCTTTATCTCAAAGAACTACTGATCTGATTTGGCTGAAATTGTAACACAACAAAGAATCATACAGTGGACGAAGATTTCCAGACAGGTTTTGCTGTAATCTGGATAAAAAAGCCTGGATCCGCATCGGATAAACCTCTGGACCTGCATGTCTGTCTGTATTGGTCTGATTTGATTAAAATTTGATAACCACAAAGGGTGTATACAAGGATTACACTAGGATTCGAGAGCTTTGGTTATGAAATATGAAAATATTTTACAATGTGAAGAAAATGGGATGACGAGGGTTTGCATTCTCTGATTGCTCTTGTCATTACTTAAATCTTCAGCCTGTCTCGCTTCAATATTCAGTGAGCTACATTTGGAATGCAGAGAAAAAGGAGAAGTTGACCTGTCAACCGTGATAAATAAAACAACATCGAAAAACTATTCACTATTTTATGATACGTGATATTTACCTGTAAACAGTTGCTGTCTTATATAGCAACATCGCGTTTTCATTCTTCCTTTCTTGAACCGTGATCCTGTAATTTCAATGGCTCTATTTCAAAGCAATCATACTTAGAAACGCTGTTGAGTATAGCGATAGCACCAATGCAGCTAAAATCCTTTCTATTTTGCTATAACTATGATGTTATAATGTTTTAATAGGTGTGAAAGTAATGTTCCGTGTCGCTCTTCTGCTGTTTAAATTGGTGCTTGGTTCGCCGGACAAGTTAGCTGAATGTCCGTCACTATATGAGACGATTGAGAAGCTCAAGCACATCCCATATGATTTGCTTAGAGAGGAAGATATCGTCAGAGAGGTACAGCGAGAGAGAGAGAGAGAGAGAGAGAGAGAGAGAGAGTGAGAGTGAGAGTGAGTGAGTTACTGCTCCTGCGGGAGTATGCAGGGCATTGATTGATACAGGATGAACATGTGCATGCATACATTTATTCTGCTGTGCAGCACTCTCACTTTCTCATTGACAATATTACTGCTGTATTTAAATTTTGAGACTAGGATAAGGATGAATGAAGGGTACTGGGCTTGACATTAACCCTTTATCCCTCAAGCCAGCCAAAATTGCCTTCCGCTGTGATCTTGAGAAACCTCCATTTGCCAAGACCAAGAGAAGACTATTGCTAAAAATTTTATGCTAGAATAACTCTGAGCCAGTTATTCCAGCGGTAAATTTTCAAAGATATTTTTCTCATGGTCTGGAAATTGACATTTTTAGCTCACCTGGTCTGAAACGCCAAGTGAGCTTATGCCGTGGCGACCGTCCATCGTCCGTCCGTCATCCGTCCATCCGTTGTCCGTCAACATTTGCTTTAAAATGCTACTACTCATTAACCACTTTGGCGATTTCAACCAAATCTGGCTGAAAGTACCCTATTGTTGTAGGCTCCAGAATGTGCAATCAGAATTTTGATTCCTCAATTTTTTGGGTCAAAATCTTAGATTTTATTAAAAAAAATTCCGGAAATTGTCAAAATGCTTCTTACCATTTTAACCGATTTCAACCAAATTTGGTTGAAAGGATCCAATGGTCATAGGCTCCAGAACCTCCATTCAGAATTTTGATTCATCAATTTTTTGGGTCAAAATCTTAGATTTTATTAAAAATTTACCGGAAATTGTCAAATTGTTTCTTCTCCTTACCATTCTGAATGATTTCAACCAAATTGGTTGAAAGGACCCAATGGTCATAGGCTCCAGAACTTTCATTCAGAATTTTAATTCCTCAATTTTTTTGGCCCAAAATCTTAGATTTTATTAAAAAATTTACCGAAAATTGTCAAAATGCTTCTCCTTACCATGTTAACCGATTTCAACCAAATTTGGGTGAAAGGACCCAATGGTCATAGGCTCCACAACATCCATTCACAATTTTGATTCATCAATTTTTAGGGTGAAAAACCTAGATTTTATGAAAAATGTACCGGAAATTGTCAAATTCTGACCAATTTCAAGCAAATTTGATTGAAAGGACCCAATGGTAATAGGCTCCAGAACTTCCATTCACAATTTTGATGACAAGTGTACCGGAAATTGTCAAATTGCTTCTTGCCATTCTGAGCGATTTCAAGCAAATTTGGCTGAAAGGATCCAATGGTCATATGCTGCAGAACTTCCATTCTGAATTTTAATTCATCAATTTTCTGGGTGAAAATCTGAGATTTTATGAAAAATGTACTGGAAATTGTCAAATTGCTTTTCCTTACCATCTTGACCGGTTTTAACCAAATTAGGCTGAAAGTATCCTATGGCCATAGGTTCAAGAACATCCATTCAGAATTTTGATTCATCAATTTTTTGCATGAAAATCCGAGATTTTATGAAAAATTTATCGGAAATTGTCAAATTGCTACCCCTCTTTAGCTGCTTGACATATTTAAAAAAAATTTTCTCCAATTGGTTCTATGGTGGTACGCTCTAGACAATCTATTCAGAATTTTGATTGATCAATTATTCGGGTGAAAATCCTAGATTTTATGAAAAATTTACCAGAAATTGTCAAAACACTGCTTTTTCATAGTTGCTTGACATATTTCAAACAAATTTGGCTTGAGTGACACTATCAAGGTAGACTAGAATTTCTATTCAGAATTTTGATTGGTGAATCTTTTGGGTGGCCATCTTGGATTTTCTGAAACTTATCCATTATGTCTATTTAAATGCAAATGGTTCAAATGCTAATGGTCCAGGTGAGGGCCACAGGCCCTTGGGCCTCTTGTTTATGAGAAAATTTAAGTTTTCTTAAACAAATTGGCGGGTGAAAGAGTTAAAGTTAAAGGACATGTTAAAATACTTAATAGTAATCTATGCCAGTAATATAATGGTTGAGGCAAATGCTTGTCTGTTTTGAGGATCTGACTGTGGATACTACGTATTGCTTCGTTGACTATTCAATGTTCATGACAGCCAAAATCACACTCCACAGTGGCCTTGAGGAATGGCCATTTACAGGCTAAGAGAAGACAATCTTTGAAAATTTACCACGGAAATGACTGGCCAGTCATTCCGGTGTTAAACAAAAATAGTCTTTTCTTGGCCTGTAAATGGGCTTTGACTAGGCAATGATCAAATTTTCTGTGACAATTAAAGGGCTAAAGTTCCTGTGAATGGTTAAGGAGTTGGGTTACACGGGCCTCGAATGGCTAGACAGTTATGAAATTGCTTGTAATACACCAGTTCACTGTTGCTGTCCAGCATAGTTGCTGTAGATAACCAACCGAATCATATCTCACAAAATCCATTTGGGTTAAGCAAGACCCATTTAACAGTCCTGACATTATATAAAATGATATATTCTTTGTAGACTGAGCTTCTCATTAGGCCAGCAGATTCTCCTAGTTCTACAAATTACTCCATCTCCCTTTGTCACATATAACGACCGTATTAATATATTGTACATTTGTGAGCAGTATGTTAGATTATGTAATTTGGAAAATGGTATTTTTGAAAGCTGCTGCTGATGCTGCCCAAGGCAGCTTTCACCTGTGCAATTATTTGTATAATTACACGTGATGCAATGTCATATTAGGTAATAAGCTTGTCATGCAAATCATAAGGGGAGAAATTGCATTTTAAATTCCCTTTCGTTCGAAATAGAATAATAAAGATAGTGAGCACTCTAAAAGAGTAACTTTCTCAAGCGTCTGCACCTCTTTGTCCATTTTGAAAACTGTTCTGGCAAAAGCTGGTGCTATGAACACCATTTGTGAAAACATATGTTTAAGTAGGTTACACATCATTGAATGATTTGTTAAATTCTCTTTGTTTCAGTCCCTGAGATTGACGGTTAATGAACATGATATGGAGCGGGAACATCGCCGACAGTTAGAGAGACGGAAGAGAGAAAAAGAAAAAAGGTTAGACCCAAATCGAAAACGACGGAAAGACAAGAAAGAAGAGAAAAAGCAGCATTCTAAAGATTCCTCTGTGTGACAGCTTGTATGCTAGTATTGTTGCCGTTATTATTACTATTCTCCCTTCATTCTTATGAACAGTTACAGGTGTGACCCTGCATGTAAGTCACATACTCACGCAACTCATTCTCTGGAAACATGAGATTGTCATGTGTATGTTTCCACAAGAGTACGCTAATACTGCTTATCACATTTATTAGTGACCCAGATGAATATCGGACGATTCAAGCAAAATCATCTTCTGTTACTTGAATAAGCATTCATTTTACGGGCAGCACTTATTGTAACAGAACATAGCAATTATGTGTAAGTGGTCCCAGTTTGTGACTCGGAACTGGAGCTGATTAGTTTATAAATTAGCATTGTGTTGCTGCTGTGGTGGTGGTGCTGCTGCTGCTGAAATGAAGGATCTTCTGTGATGACATTGATGCGGTTCCTTAAACACACACAAAACTGACCAATATATAAGTGCTGTGATAATGGCATAGCTTGCCTGTCTTGCTGTGAATAAAGTAAATATCAGTGCTGATTGTTATTATTATTATTACTAACACCTGTACCTACGAGTGACACCTATTCTAGTATATCTGCTTTTAACTGTACAAAACCAGAAGATATAAGTGGACCTTGTGCCTGTTAGTTTATCATAGATGTCATGCCTTTTGTTTTCTAGCGCTTTCTATCCGTAACCCTTTTATGGTCATGCCAGCCAAAGCTGACTTCTACTATGGTCTTGTGGAATGTCCATTTACAGGCCAAGAGAATACAATTCTTGAAAATTTACCAATGGAATGACTGGCTCGATAACCAAGCCAGTCATTCCAGTGATAAATTTTCAAAAATTGTGTTCGCTTGGCCTGTAAAGGGACATTCAATAAGAAAATAGTAAAATTTTCTTGACCAAATTTGATCATTAAAGGGTTCATATATATAAATCCATATTATTGTGAATTCCATTTTCTACTTCGAATAATACTTACCAGATGTACTATTATGATAATGTCTATTATCTAGTCTAGCTCAAAATAAACAATTAAAAACTCCGCATTCTCCTGGTCCTGCCCATACTGTGTCCGGGAATTACCATAGCCGCAGGTACAGAGTCAATTCCCAATCACAGTCAGATTCGTCTATTTTGCTGACTTTGAAAGTTGCATGTTTTTCTGAGCTCTAAATTGTGCAATTTTAGTTATTTAAACGTGTTTAAAGTTGTCCATCGCTGGCTTCATGGAGGGAAAGGGAACGTCATCACAGGGGCAGGTTGTATCAATCTAGAATTTATACATTCGTGCCGTAATGACTGATTAAAATTTCCTTAAATTGGCACATTATTTTAGAATGGTAGCCATTGTTGGAGTCGCTCCGGTACTCGTTATCTGTTTAATCTTATCTGGGTACTCGGTTAATTTCTCTTGCGACTCGGTTCCTTCCAAGATGGATGCGCCCTTAGCCAAGATGGCGGCGCCCATGATTAACGTTTTGTTTTGTCTTGGCGTGTCTATGCACTTTGTTTTATGCCGATCTTTAGCTCTCGCTTCATTGACGAGGGTGTTTGTGGCGATCGGTGTTTATTTCTTGGCTATTTTAACGTTAGTTAATTACCAAGTTGTGTTTATAAAATTTTCACTGAAAAAAGTTTCAAATATTTCCTGCCTAAAGACTTGATTATCATTAATCTAAGAGAAAGTTAATGTTTCTAAGTAATTCTAAGTTACAATCAAGTCAATTGTGCGTGTTGCTCGTCATCGTATGTCATGTGCAGCATTTTAATTCTTACTCTGTGTTTGCAGAAAGCCAAGAACCAGGACACGCTGTGTCAGAAGTGTAATCGGTTCATGAAGCGCAAGCACTCGGGTCATCACTGTAGCTTGCACGAAGGTGGGAAGTCCTTGTTGGTGCACGGCAACCTATCGGTGGTCCGCCCAGTTCTGTGGAGGGATGAGCACCTGTCCTTCCTCCGGTCTTGGCTCAAGAGCCGACGGCGGAGGAGGAAGATCTGCTTATGGAAGATTCCGGCATGCCGGATCTTTCAGTAGGGGTAGATGCCGGATCTTTCAGTAGGGGTAGAACTGAGTACGTCCCAAGGGTCTCCTTCGGGCTTTGTACGGGTCTGCCAGCCGGGTGGTGATGTCGATGTTCCATCGAGCATATTTCACCCGGACTTCGTTCAACCCGCGTTGTCGGTGGAGCCGTGTTTTTCGGTTCCCGTCGGCATTCTGGCGGCGGTAGGTGCGGCTCCTCTCGGAGTTCCGTTGTCTGCCGGGGTAAAAGCGGCTGTAGTCCCGGCTCCCGTGCTGGAGTCGATGGACTGCGGTCAATCCGTGTCCGGCAATTCGCTGGATACTGGTGCGGCAAGTAGTCGGGCTATGGACTCACTTCATGTTGGAAGGAGTGAGGTCCATGGTTCTCAGCATGGGTCGTCGGTGGCCTTTTCATCTAAGGGTGAGAAGGAAGATGAGAATGGTAGTCATTCTGCACTGAAGCTGAATGGGTGCAGGTCCTTGGCTGGATGTCTGATTGTCTCGGGTTGGCATCGGATCAAGGATCTCGGCGCGTCCGGCAATGGGACGGATGTCAGAGCGAGTGGCTAGCGCTCTGTCAAGTGGCTCTTTGACCATGCCGACGCTCCCCTTGGACACGCAAACTTCTGACATGTTGGAAGTTGCGGTGTATTGTCTGGTTCAGCCAGACTATTCATTGCCCAAGGCCCCAAAGGAGATAAGGAGTAGGGTCCGCTTTCCAGAGCAGGCATATCATCAATATGCCCAGGTTCCACGGCTTTCCGTCGGGGAGAGCGAGGCATTGAATAGGTCGTTGGCTGGTAAATCGAAGGGTCGTTCTCGTCCCTTAGTTTCCCAGGCTAATGAGGATCCTTTTAATGAGTTAACGCTCATTGAGGATGCGGCGAGGGCAGCTATAGGTGCACTCTCGCATGGCTGTACCGTCCTGCAGGGAATGCTGACCTGTGTGCAGAAGGTTGGGAAGTGCCAGAGGCTGCTCCCGGGGTTTTCCGGGACACCATGCGATTGTCCCAAGATTGCCTGGCAAAGGTGATCAACAGATCATTGGCAGAGCAGAGGAGAATGGTTCTCGATTGTGTAGAACCAGGACCTGAGATGAGGGCTGCTTTATCTTCTGCACCTTTCATTGGTCCAGGCTTGTTCGGCGGCTCGGCACGACAAGCCTTATCCAAGGTCGCGTCAATGGTCGCAGAGCAGGAAGTAGTCGGCAAGTCATGGAAGTAGACGAAGAGGACTCAGCCGCAGCAGTCCTATAAGCAGCATCGGCAAGAGCAACAGAGGCAACGCCAGAGATCGCCCTTCCGTCCGTCTGGCCGTGATGCCCATCGGGCATCCGGATCACGGACCTGGCCGTTCATCCTCATACAAGTCCTCTAATAAGAGGCCGTATGAGGAGGACAGGAAGGGTGGCGGTTCGGGTCGCAGCGGTTATCGTAAGGATAGCCATGGCGGCGGTCCCGGACCGTCATATTCCAAGAAACCACTGGGCAGCCGTGGAGGATGGTCCTGACGGGTTTCCGGCGGGATCCGTTCCAGTGACGTCAGGAACGAAGGGAGTCGTGAATCGTCACCTGAGCGAATTAGCGTCTTATCGTGCAATATCGACCGCCAGCTGTGTGCAGATTCCTACCGTCGGAGGCAGACTTCAGCTGTTCTCAAACCAGTGGGAACAGGTCATGCAAGATTGTTTAGTCTGTCAGTGGTTAAGAAACGGCTACGAACCGGACTGGATCATCCGTCAATCGTTAGTTCCGTTAACATTGACTCCAGTTTGGACTCCCATTCCAAGGGAATCCGATCGTCTAGATGCCATTTGCTCAGAAATCAAAGTTCTTCAGCAGAAGAACGCGATTCATCTAGTCCGCAATCAGTCCTCCCTAGGCTTCTATTCGATGATGTTCCTCGTTCCGAAACGTACCCGAGGTTGGAGACCAATTCTCAATCTCAAACCGTTGAACAAATTTCTTTCTCCAAGGTTTCAGATGGAAACTGTAGCAGCGGTGATAACAGGGCTGAGAAAAGGCATGTGTTCAGTGTTCAGTTCATATTCCAGTGTCAATTCCTTTTCAGAAATACCTGGGAATTCAATGCGCTTCCGTTCAGTCTTACCACAGCTCCGAGGGTCTTCACCAAAGTGGTTCTCGCCATGACTTCTTATCTTCGCAGGAGAAACATAGCTGTTCACACTTACATAGACGACTGGCTGCTGAAGGCGGGGAGTCCAGTCACTGTGCAACAATCTTCAGGTGGTCCTAGCCTTACTAAAGGATTTAGGATGGATTGTGAATCTAGAGAAATCAGAATTGACTCCATCCCAGGAGTTTGTTTATCTGGGAGTTTTTTTCAATCTCAGGGACGGCGTAGCTTTTCCGGCGGAGAGCAGAGTCAAGAGTTTGATTGTGGAACTGGAGTCAGTTTCTCTAGGAGTTTCCTTATGCGGCACTCAGGCGCAGGCCGATTCAGATGTATCTAATGTCATCCTGGTCTCAGAAAACGGATCCATTATCTCTGAGAATTCCAGTAAAAGAACCATTGATATTCCACCTTCAGTGGTGATTATTAGAACAAATTCTCCTGCGAGGTGTTCCTCTACAACCTCCTCAACCGCAGATGTCCATCTTCACAGATGCGTCGATGACAGGTTGGTGAGCGGTATTGGACGATCAGTCAGTGTTAGGGGAATGGGATCGGACCAATGCGCAGAACCATATCAATGCTCTCGAATTATTATCGGTGACATTGGCACTTCGAAAGTTCGAGGGCTTAAGCCGAGACCAGATTGTCCTAGTCAGGACAGACAACTCAACAGTGGTGTCTTATTTGAACCACCAAGGCGGGACAAGATAAGTCTGCATTAGCTTCAGTCGTTCCCAGTCTGGCCATTGAAGGAGTGGAGAATAACACCTTAAATGAAGTTATTAAAGGAATGAGCAATTTGCGACCTAGACAGCCAATTCCTGTCCCAGCATGGAATCTATCTCTTGTTCTACAGGTTTAAGGGCATGCTCCCTTAACCAATTAGATCTATAGATATTAAACTGTTAACTATTAAGTCAGTTTTCTTGGTTGGAGCAGCGTCAGCGAGATACATGCGCATTCTGCCGAACAAGACCGTTTTGTCGTCACGGGTGAAGGTTTAAGACTACTTCCACGTCTTTGTTTCCTGGCAAAGAATCAGTCACTTAAATATCCAGGACAGCCGATCAATTTGCCAAGTTTAATTAGACATGACCCAAACTCTTCTGCTTGGTGTCCTGTCAGATGTCTGAAAATGTATAAGAAACGTACTGAGGAGAGGAGAGATGACCCGAAATCTCTGTGGTTATGTCTCAAAGCTCCTCATTTGCGCGCCTCGAAAGATACTATTTCTCGTTGGATAGTCGATGCTATTCAGATGCCGCAAAAAATCGCTACAGGAAGCAGATTGATCGTGCGAACACCCACCAGGTCCGAGCACTAGCAGCAGCATCGGCCTTTTATAAGGGTGTCTCATTAGAAGAGGTGATGTCTGTAGCACAATGGCATGCCGAGTCGTCATTCACTGATTTCTACCTTCGCGATATCTCCAGCACACTTAATCCGGTAGCCGTCGCCAATTTATCGAATCTTAGCTAAAGCCACATCCGACCACTATTTCGCACATATCACAAGGTTCTTCCACATGGACTGAACAATGGCTATGCACATGATCCGAGGATGACCGTGGATTGGGCCGAGCTCCTGTGATGAACAAGAAAAGACCAAGCACTCAAAATGGTGAGTGTTTACATTAATTAAGTGACTTATATTAGTTTACTTACAGTCGATTTACCAGACTGAATAAGTAAATAGTCTGGCCAATAGTATCTTATTCTTTCAACAGACATTAGACTCATTCCAATTTGAAAGCCTATTCGATATACTGATAGTGTATTGTTCAAAATTTAGAAGTTGTAGCAGCTTCTTTGCACTCTACTGGACTGCCCTAGCTGAGACTTGGGGCTGACATGGGTGTTGCTCCCCGTTTTGACAGCCCTCTGGAATTTGTGCGGACAAATGAGGGGGAGTGTACGGTCTAGACCATGGAAGTTTAGCACTCTATATGAGTCAGATAGCGGAACCCAAGCATATGCCAGGGTTCTAGTCTCTTCACAACCTTCTCTGTCGGATGGTAGATGAGTGCTGGTTCGAGCCTCGCCTCTTCCCACCAGTATTTCTTTGCTGTCGAAATCCGCAGTCTATCATAATAGTACATCTGGTAAGTATTATTCGAAGTAGAATCAAAAAAGCATCCGCTTTTGTTTTTACGAGAATTCTTAATACTTACCAGATGTACTATGGCCCATACCTCAGCCACCCCGCTGAGGTGAGTCTGAGCTGCTTTCGTTGTTCGTCAAGGCAAACATAAGACGAATCTGACTGTGATTGGGAATTGACTCGGTACTTGCGGCTATGGTAATTCCCGGACACAGTATGGGCATGACCAGGAGAGTGCAGAGTTTTTAATTGTTTATTTTGAGCTAGACTAGATAATAGACATTATCATAATAGTACATCTGGTAAGTATTAAGAATTCTCGTAGAAACAAAAGCGGATGCTTTTTTGATTCAGCGACTCCTACAGTACACAAACAGTTGTCGGCAAGGACATGGCATTTAAAATGAAAGCCAGTTGTTATGTGTTTTAACCTTCTGTTCATTAAGACAAGTAATCTTTCTACCAGTCTTTCAAGCACATGTTTTTAGGGCTGAGCGGTTTGGGATGAACGAAAACTAGTAGTAAAACCAGTTTTAGATAAATAACGGGTCAAGGGGCAGAGTGTTTGAAAATTAAATGAAATAACAAAAACCTTTTGTTTTCCTTAACTACAATACACATAGCTCTCTAGAAGTGACATAGTTTTTTGATTGTCACCTAAAACCTTTGTTTTACAGTATGAAATCAGTTTGCTGCTGATCCATACCTGTATTTTGGCCTAATGCAGACTGGTGTTGTAAGTACGGATACGTGACAGTGGATAACTAACATTCCATGGCTTGTATTGCATTGCCCCCTGCATCTATTCTGTGTACACGGTCCATACTGGTCACAGAAAGTCAGGAATCTTATCATTTAGAATCAAGGCCAGTCAATCCTGGATAACCAGCATATTTTCTCATAGGTCATGAATGTTAACACACTCAACCTTGATGTTCCAATGTACCTAATTCAGGACAATTATATGGGTGAGTTGTTGAATATTCTCAAGGTAAATTGACTGAAAGCTGTTCACGCTGACATATGCAGCAACACCTCTGAATATAGTTGTGTTCGTTGCTCACGATTTCCAATTTTATTAATTTTTATACCAGCAATATAACATAGATACCTGTTCAGCTGAATCGTGACATTTTTAATACTATTTTCATTGACTAGCATTAGCAAATTTCAAATTCAACAACAGTATTGCATTCTCACTGTTTAACTGGTAGTAAGTAAACTTACTGGTACTTAAATCCACCCAAAGTTGGTTTTACCTATCTAAAGCGCTTCAACCTTTACTCATAGAAAGGTCATCATGTTAACAAAGTTAAGATCAAAATGATCGCTAGTATCCATTGTCGCAAAATATGTATTTTTACACAATGCTTGAGATGACTCATTTAGTTCCCATCTTACATTTTGATTGGCTAGTACGATGCTATTGAACGCAATGTACAGTAATCTGTTCTAGCGGCTATAAAAGTTGTTGAAAAAGAACATACTGCTACAACTGCACATTGGCTTCCTTACAACAACAAATTTATATCATGAGCAATAGGAAAATAATATCGCGAATAATTCAACTCATTTGAGCATCGTCCTAGCTCCGAGTCACATTTTAGAAACAGATAAAATGTATTTATTGTATGTGATCTTTCTGATACAAAACAATGAGAAAAAACATTCACAATCACTAGCATTTAGGCCTTGAGGTCAGGAAATCTTGCAGTCTAACATCAGCATGAACCATGTGTGTAAGCTTCATTTTTGTTCTGCTGGTGGTAGTCATATTCAAGTTGGGCAACCACATTCCTTTCAATTACACAATATCCATCCAGGAAGAATGTTGATTATCTTCAAATTAATTGTACTGGAACAGTCGCAACCTTAGCTTCCTGGAAAATTAGCTTAGCAATGTTCAATGTAAAAAGTGCATGGACCAGATTGGCCTGTCGAGTTGAAAATTAACATGTTTACCTCATATCTCTGGCAGCCATTACTTTACAGTTACTGCATGGTCTTGTGATTATGCAAAATGGCAGTATGTATAAATTGTTAAACTATTTAGAAACTGTGTTCTTTGTACAAACTTGTACATAATCTAATATGTAGTGTTTCTTGCTTAAAATGGACAGATGGTGTGGGTCTAGTTATTCGTATATGGACCATAATATACAGGCTGTGATGTATGCTGCTAGTGAACTATCAAATCTGCTTGAGAGAGGCAATTTGCCAAAAGATGATGCTCCTTTAGAACAGACAGGTGGTCTTTAAACAGGTGGTTGAAAGAGCATGTGCATTAAAGAAGAATCATCTTTTGTAGAATCATCATCTTTTGTCCATTAAAGGCTTATCCTATGCGAGGTCACTTTTATTATGATAAATAATTGTCACTTAAGACAGCTTTTACTGTAGCACATTGTTAAACTAACCCATTATTGTGCCAACTTCTAGCTTAAATGTTGCTTGCAGCAATTCTTGCTGTTATCAGCCAGTATTACACAAACATTTTCTGAAGTTTAGAAATGTGTGAGTGGACTGATAGTTTGTGTTAAAATTTGCTATTATTTACTAACACTATTCCTATGCATATGTATTCATTGTGCTGTCATCTTCAAATTGATCACCACCTGGGCATAATCTCCCATTATATATGACAAGTATATCTAACAAACTGGTCAGGAAGATGCTGATGTTAGATGTGGTTTTGTTGTAGGCATTAGAGTATATCGGTATAAACATATGCCATGTACGGTAACTTACTGTATGAGGTCATCATTTGATTTGTTACTAAATACTAGAGTAATTTATTTGTTTGTAAGTATATTTTTGTAGTTTATTTTCAGTAATATTTAATACACAATTGTTTGTTTCTTACCTAAGTTTGCCTTTGTTTAACGCAGCTAAACTATTATTTTGACTATATGTTATGGAGTATAATGGAAATTACTGTTTGACCTAATTGTGCGAGAGGAATGTGGTTTTCCATAAACTACTCATAGACAGTATTGACACTATGAATAGATGTCATCTGTCACTCAAGTATATGATGTTACAATCAATTATGTCACATGTAGATTACATCACAATCAGAATGTGTAATGAATGGCATATCTAGGTGTACCATGAACATTGATTAGTCTGTAATTAGGCCCTTGACTGTAATATCTCAATTGCAAAGAAACCAGAGGGGTCAGATATTGCCAATTTTGAAATTAATTTGACTGAAAACATACCGTCAAAGCAGCACTACTTGCAATCATTAGAACAAAATGGAGAGCTATTTACTTATTCACTAAAATTACTGAGTGATTATAACAATAACTATTATGTGTATTAACTAGAGATGTTTAAAAATGACTAACATATCCATATGGCATCAACTATATCAATATCTTATTTTTGAATCAATAATAACTACAGATATCAACAAAGGGAGCATTTATTTTAAGATATGACTATTATTGGTTTAAGTATTATCAGAATAGTATGATATATGCCAATCATTTGTCTTTGTGCTATAATTTCCACCTAATCTTACTATAGTCCCAGAATTGTTTATGCATATTTGGCTTAGACTTAATCAGGTTTCTGGAATCACATCTAAAATAACATCAGATGGTTTCCACTATATACGTATAAAATGTTTAACCTGATATCAAGTGTTCATTGATATTATGTGTTTTGGTGAACTTCTTAGACATCCATGAGTGTAATGTGATTGATTGTGCCTATATGTTTGAGGTATTTTGGAATATGTATGCATTAGCGTCGGTGCAGTTACACGCAACACCACTCACACACATTAGAAATACTGCATCAAATAGTTGCTATTATATATAGAAGATTTAAGAGCATATAATATATTTTTCTATTTTTACATTAACATGATTATGAAAAATTGTGTTGCCAAAGTAAAATAATACCTTACATATATGAATAACTATTAGATCTTTGCATTAGTTTTCTAGTTTTGCTCACAATTTTTCTTTCAAGACTACTTGTACATAAGACAACAAGCACTCTGTGGCAACTTAATTCTTATCAGTTCAAATATTTGAAACTTAAATCAGTTTACTTATGCATAGCAAATCATGAGAAAAGAAACTTTGATATGATTTTTTAGCAGTTTGAAAATAGTTCTATTTCAAGTGGGAATAAATAAAATATTGTTTGCTCAGAAGAGACAATACTTTCCATACATGTAATTTAAATATCGGTATGCCACATATGATCTGTTATCTTATACCAAGTGAGAAAGTTCCACATATTTTTGCACGAAAGCGATTGACCAGTTTGGTTCTATGACATCATGCATTTGACATATTTCCAAAACTTGCTCGAGTTCATTGCAGGAAATACCTTATTAAGGCTTGATAAAGGTGGGATGCAAAGCTTTTTTACTTTCGCTAATTCTTTCAGAGTATACATCATACAAAGTCTAAGAAGTCCTGGAAATTGCATTAATGTAACCAGTCAGAAAGCGGGATTAGTTTCGATATGGCATATCCTGTTTGCTTTGGTAAATTTCTTAGGGCATCTTTAGTATGGGCATTCCTTGTTGGTTTTGTTGAATGTGGGATGATGTGAGGTGAGTCTTTCTTTTGCAATGACCTTTTACATTCAACTCTGGATCTTAATTGTGATGTCATAAAAGTTTATCCTACTGCAGAAAAGATTCAGCGAATCACGTGATGTTCTAGTGAGTAGTGTCACAGGAGTCCTTTTTAGAAGGTTAGAAAATAGATTATTACCTTCGCCCGGTAAGGGGAAGCGGGTATTGCAATCAGGTCTGTCAGCGTGTGTGTCTGTCTGTCTGACTGAATCCGTATCTAAAAAACTACTGATCTTATTTGGCCCAAATCTTAATACAGCAAAAGGACTTGTGGTGCAAAATGATTTCCAGCCTTTGGTCTTGATCTAGATAAGAGAATCCGGATCTAAATTGGATTAAATTCTGGATCTGTGGATATCTCGGAAACAATTTGTCTGATGTGGGTCGAATTTTAACATAAGAAAGGGTGCGACCATACACTAGGATTAGACAACGTTCACCATGATCCAGGAACATCCGAAAAAATCTAGAAACTGAAAATACTTTACAGTGCGTCAAAAACGGGAGTGCGAGGGTTTGCAATTTCTGATTGCTCTTGTTGATTATTTTTTCAGCATTTTAAACTGAAATTTGTTTGAAAAATATTATGGTTTGTGTGAAGAAACTACATCCTCATTCCTACATGCATTGTGATGGATCTCCTATGAGTGCATTGCAATTTAAAAGCTTTGAATTTCACCTTTACACGAAGCATTTGTCCATTCATTCCAGGTTACTGCTCATCAACACATTAATGGACCTTTCCTGTTTTAGCTATGCCCCGTCCATCCCTAGTTAAGCTCCACCCATGCTTCGCCTGTGTTGGGATCGATTGATCCCTAAACTCCCTGATTATCAATTTTCAGAAAACTAAACAGGTAAGCTATTAAATATTTTGAACCTGATTTGACTGGGTGCTAACAGTTTCAAAATATTCAACAGAATGTTTATTAATCGGTAAAGACATATTTCGTACAAGGTGTCAGACTATTAAGCGTTAAGGACGGACTAAATCGAGTCATTCATGCCATAATTAATTATGATGTCATCCTACATGTCACTTAGTTGATTATGTCATATGACATCAGATGATAGATGCATAAACTGGAAACGTCTATTCTCAGTGAGTGAAACGTGCTTGATTTTATCTTATTATGTGTTAATTGTTGACAGAGATTTTATAGTTGTTAAATACATCCATTAATAGCTTGCAATTTAAATCCCTTTATTTGATTGACATTAGTCATTTATACATCGGAATTCCAGTGTCTCAAAACAAACTCGAACACAATTCAGCCTCAAACAATTCCGGTCCCAGGAAAGGTGTTGAATATTTGAAAACTTTGTCTGTAGTGTGTTTCTGCCAGCTGCTCCTATTCAAATTAGTTTCAAAAATATTCCTCGCATTATAGAGAATTTGTCATTTTGTGTCTAAGTGTTAGCGGGTTAAGCATGAGTGGTGGTTACAGGGTACAGTAATGTGGCCTATGGTATGGCTTACAATATCAGAACTGGATAACATAAGGTAATAATTTCCAAAAGTATTTACAGTCAGTATTTCCCCCACACATTCACTGAGCTACAATATATGATGTGAACTGTCCCTTTATCCTATCATCTGTGAAATCACACAGGATATATGATCGGGCAAGACGTTTGAATAGTTAAAAAATAGGTTGACTGAAGACTGCTACTTCTAAATGCAGCAACATCTTCTAATCAGTATCAATATACAAGAGAATCTCTTACATGAAAGAAAGTGTTTTAAAGTAAAAACTGTCCAGCCAGAACTTTCTGAATCAAAAGCCATACTAAGCTGAGCATTTATCATAAAACATATCTGATGTCATAATCAAATATGTCACATGTTCGCCTAGAATTGGATCCCTCTATTCTCATCCAGGAATTTGCTGTCTGTAGACACTCGCCAAAACAGACGCATTCTTGGGACTTTAGTTTAGAAAGGTTCCACTGTGTACAGATAAGAAATTACTTAACATGTTTCCAAAATAAAATAAAATGTATTGTTGAATATTTTGAACATCATTGAATTGGAAGAAAACATTGATCCCTATGGCAGCAATGTCTTCCAATCCAATGATGTTTTTCTTATTAACAAACGTGTTTGTGTTTTGCTATGCAAACTTGTTAACTTATTTATGAGCTGTACTGTATATGGTTAGAGTGTATATCTTTTGTAATGTAGCTCATTACTGTAACCTGCCACACATCATCATAGCTGAATTCTAATTTTATGGTCAAGAGTCCACAGTTTAAAATTCATTTTGAAAAAACATGGTATAGTGTGTGCTGATGTAATAGGTCAGTTGTGTTTTGTTGTATGATGTGTATATGGTGCTATGTGTCATTTTAATTTGTTAACTAATTTCCTTATTGCGTCCCATGTCTGCAGATGCTTTTAATTTGTTTACTAATCCACATCATGTATTATCAATTTTAAATTACATTATATGTGTATATATTGCGGTCAATAATTGTATAGATAGATATGTATAATTAGAGGTAGTAGACATTCCACACAATGATTTATGCTTCTTACGCTGCCCACAACTAACTAACACTGGTACTACTCAATACTGTATCATATAGTTACTCCTCTTAACCCATCACCTATGAATTTCCCTTATATCATTTTCAAGGCAACCATACAGGAAAACTGTTGGTGCCTAACTTTCAGTCAAATTAGTTTCAAAATATCCAACAGAATTAGTTTTATATCGTGAAGCATATATTACCTTTTCCATCATTTGTCAGTGAGTGTTAATTATATCCCCGCTTTGCGAAAGTGGGAGGATTATGGTTTTGTTTCTGTAGACACATCACTCCGTCCATCCGTCAATCCATCCATCCATAACTTAGGTTCTAGGTGGAATATGCTTATGAAGCTACATAGGTAGGCTGGTCATAGGACTAGGAAGAAGTAGATTATTCTTTGGGTCAATCCATCCATCCATTCATCCAACAGTCTTCAGAACCATCTGTACGTCCGTCCAGATTTTTGTTTTTGTTCAATAAATTAGTTTCTACTTAAAAGTATATTGATGACTCTTCATGGGTTGGTTGTTTATGGCGCTACGAAGATAATTATTTTCTGGGGCAATGTGTGCATGTCTCCATGCAGATCTTTGACTTCTGTTCGATAACATAGCTTCTACTTGGAGTCTGTTGATAAGCTTTATGAGTAGCTTGGTCATGGTGTTTAGTGGAAAAGGCTATTATTTTTCTGTGTAACTTAATCTGTTGAATTGGCATTTTGATTTATGCAGATCCTATAATGAGTGGTGCTGATTTTAAGAGTGTTGCTGAAAGTTGTTGCTGGTATTACACTGCAGTGAGAACAAGGCTGCTGGTTTCGGCTGGCTGGTGGAGAGCCAGATATTGGACATATTTTAGTTATATTAAGCTGTTCTTTTCAGTCAAAATTAGCTGTAATGAACAGTTTTATAAAGATAAAAGGCTTCAATTTTGATTTCAATTCATTTTCCTTTATCCTTTTATTATGTTTCATCTGTAATGGCAAGGCGGCTTGATTTTAGCTGCGGGTAACAGCTCAATAAAGAGCTGTGTCTCTTAATGACTTAGTCAGTCAATCGGTCACAAAAGCGTATTATGCGCTGTAGCTTCTTGCATACAGTAATCAAGCTTGGGGACAGGTTGCATGTGGAGTCCTGAAGATATGTGATAAATTTGGTGTCACAAAGGCGAAAGTCAATGCCATGCTGACTACATTAAAGTATTCCGAAGATGTGTAATAAATTTGGGGTCAAAAGGTGAAATATCAAGGTCAAAGTGCCACAATTAAAGATTCCAAATGTGAGCGACACAAGTATTGTTCACATACACTAATCAAATGTGTTCACTGATGTAGGCATGCTTTGTAGGCTTACGGTATGTAGTGTAACAAAAGTAGCTCAGTGTGACCTACTTTTCACACTTCAGCCAAGATTCTATCAACCTTGTTTATGTAAGTTAAGTCCAAATTATATAACTTTCACCTGTAAGTCTGAGTAGAGCATGTAATCAGCAAATTATGTGAGAATGTTTTGTTGATAAAGACAATCTTGTATAATGTGCATTCTATATGTTGATTGTTTTCGTTCATTTTCAATGACAATCTCTGTACTGTGTAGTTTTATGAATCATTTCCTCTTTTTGTAATTTCATGACAGCTGTGTCCTTGGCAATCGTATACATGTAATAAAATCTTTAATCCTTTCAACAACAAATGCCGGAAAAACTAAATTCTTTGTGATGTATAACATATTCTGTTGAAAATTTTAATTTTAATTTGACTAGAATCCATTGCTGCTATAAAGCAGCAATGGCTTCCAGTCATATTAATTTCAAAATATTCAACAGATTTCCTGTGTGTGTGTGTGTGTGTGTGTGTACCCTGTGAGTGAGATACATGGACTTTGTCGGTGAAGGGGTTAATCCCTACAGTGTTAATACATGCTAGAGAATATCTCTTACGAAGTATTCAACAGCTTTAACATGTGCTTACTGTGAAATGTCATTGCTTGGACATGAGGGATGGAAGGGTCGATATTGTTTTGAAAAGTTATTATGAGTATGTACAATTTGAGAGTGGATGTACCGACCCTCTTATTATTAATAATCACATAACATTCATATTTATATAATAGTAATATCATTAGATTCTTCCATGTAATAACCTGATAAGCTTACTACCTGTTTAACATTATCTGGGTCCTGAGATGTTGCTTGAATTGTATTGCCCTATGTATGTGTGCCTATTTCTCGGTAAAGGTGTAAAAAATGGAAGCCTTATTTTAAAATAAATCTTATGAAATAATCACAGAACAAATATGAATAATTAACACAGCGATTACCAATAGCTTAACCATTTAACCCTCAAATTTGTTCAAGAAATTTAAATTTTGTCGTAGAAAATGTCCATTTGGAGAACAAGAGAAGACTACTTTTGAAAATGTACCAGTCATTCAAGTGGTCAATTCTAAAAAAATAGTCTTCTCTTGTTTTGCAAATGGACATTTCTCAAGACCACTGCCCAACTTTTTTGGGCTATCTTGAGTGACGCAAGTTATTTAATTTCATTATCAGTTACCTAAGTATATAATAATATCCATAATCTAAAAACTTATTGTTCAATTTAAATATAGCTATGAAATACACTACTATATGACTTAGTAAATGTAGATTATATTGCAATATAATTTAAACCATACTCAGTTATACTGAAACATACTCATATGTGACCCAGTCGTTTTCTCTACTGTACTCTACTGAGAAGAGGCTTCTTGCAATTTCCTTGGTCAGTGACCAATAAAATTATGAGAAAACTATTGGCAGAAGAGAAATGAGGGATCAGCAGGCCAAGAGAATACTATTTTTGAAAATTTATCACTGGAATGACTGGCTTGATAACGGAATCAGTCATTCCAGTGGTAAATTTCCAAAAAGGGTATTGTCTTGGCCTACAAATGGACATTCAATAAACAAATAATTAGATTTTCTTCACCAAATTTAGCAATTAAAGTGTTAACTATCCATCTCTTGCAGCACCAGTTTATATCACTGTACATAGTTAGATTTTGTATTCACGTAGAAACGATTTGTCAGATTTCTAAGTCCATTCATTTTCGTAAGATAACTAAGGTACATTTTGGAAACAATGTTGCTGTTGCGGAAAGATAGAAGTTTCATTAACACCATTAATTGTCAAGGTTTGTTATGAAAGTTAAGATTTTTGCCCTACTGATTGTCCATTTACAGGCCAAAAGAAGACTATTTTTGAGAATTTACCATTAGAATGACTGGTTCTTTCAGTAGTAAAAATTCAAAAATTGTCTTCTCTTGGTTTACAAATAGACATTTATCAAGACTACTGTAAAGGCTGTCTTGATTATGAAAGGGCTACCAGTTTTCCAAAATGCGCACCAAACTGGCTCATAAGCATGTGGTTCTTTAAGGCGGGTTATCGACCACCTGATAAACAACTTATGCTCCAAAAAGCAAGTGGTCTTTATAAGCAGGTTTGACTGCATGGGCAGACTTGACTGTAATGTAGTAGAGTTTACTATTATAATATTGTACTTCCATCATTAATGGGACCATTGCTTAGGTATCCTGTGTTAATTAGTTAACTGTTTCTGTCTGTATCAATAGGTATGGCATATAATGCTGTACAGAGCTTGATGCAATGCAATTTAGTGTTGAGTCATTTGATGGATTTTAAGCATTTGCTGGTTGTGGCGTCAAAAACTGGCCTCTGCAGTGCTCTCCCCGAATATCCAGTTACAGGCCAAAAGAAGACTATTTTTGAAAATTTACTACTGAAATGACAGGTTTGATAACTGAGACAGTAATTACAGTGGTAAAAGTGAGGAGTTGTGTAGATTGTTTACGATATATTTTCATATCAGGGAAAAGAGCTGTGTAGATAGATGTTGTCTGATATCAGGGCAAAGAGTTGTATACGGTATTGTTTGAATCAGGTTAAAAAGATGTGTAGGCAGTTTCAGATATTGTTGGATAACAGGTTAAAGAGTTGAATAGGCAGTTTGGGATATTGTTTGATAACAGGGGAAAGAGCTGTGTAGGTAGTTAGGGATATTGTTTGATATCGAAGGAAAGAGCTGTTTAGCCAGTTTAGGATATTCTTTAAAAACAGATTAAAGAGCTGTGTAGGTAGTTTAGGATATTCTTTGATAATAGATTAAAGAGCTGTGTAGGCAGTTTAGGACATTCTTTAATAACAGATTAAAGAGCTGTATAGGTAGTTTATGTGCCAGCTTAGGATGTTGTTTAATACCACATTAAATACATGCACACAGGCAGTCTGTAGTACAAAACATCTAAACAACTATTGTTACAAATCACTGTAACATAATTGAGGAATCCAGTTTTAGCTATTCCCTGTTCATCTCTAGCTAAGCTCCACTCACGCTTTGCCCATCTTCAGATCAATTGATCTCTGCATCTCAATTTCCAGAAAACTACAGGTAAGCTGTTAAATATTTTGAAACTAATTTGACTGGGTGCTGTTCAACAGAATGTTTATTAAATAGTAAAGACATATAATTTGTACAATTTGACGGACTATTAAGTGTTTATGATGGGCTAAATCACGTCATTCATGACATAATTGATTATGATGTCAGCCTAAATGTGATGTTGATTATGATGTCATATGAGAGGCTGGATTCCTCTGTTTGTTAGCAATACATAAATTAGCTGCTGCTCTCAGAGATATTAGGTTAGCGTTTGAAAATTTTGGTTTAGATAGAGTTTGTTGAAATGGGTGTGTGATAAGAGACATGTGTTATACCCGTGTCTCCCATACACCTACAGATTTAATCAAATGTGGCAGTCTCAACAGCAATTAACCCTTTAACACTGATATCAGCCAAAAACGGCTTCTGTAGTCGTCTTGAGAAATGTCCATATGCAGACCAAGAGAAGAGTATTTTTGAAAATTTACCACTGGAATGACTAGCTCGATATCTGAGCCAGTCATTCCAGTGGTTAATTTTCAAAAATACTCTTCTCTTGGTCCGCAAATGGACATTTTGTATGAGAAAATTAAAATTTTCTTGAACAAATTCGAGGGTCAAAGGGTTAATGATAATTGTAATAATAACCATTTACAATGACATTGGTAAATAGTACAACATTACAAACTGATGATCCCACTTATCTATAGTTGGAAGTTTTGCTTATAAACACGCGTGGTTTTGTACTTTAGAAACTGACTTGAAATGAAGTTTGGTGTCTAAATTTAGAAACAGTGGGGAAGTTGCAATGACATATCTTTCACTTAATTATCATTTAAATTTACATACTTGACATATCGCTAGGCTTGCATAATTATTTGATTAATCATGATTATTAAAAAAATATGATCGTGGATGATTACAAAACCAAAAAATAGAATTATCGAAAATTGTTAATCTCCAAGAGTTTTTTTCTCCCCCCCCCCCCCGGTCTCGAAGACAGCATGTCCGTCCGTCAGTCCCCGATGGATTAACTTAAAATTTTGTCCACATCAGTATCATGTGCGGATGTGCATGTGCTTTTTTTCGCGTCCGAAAAAATTTTCATTACAGAGTTATCCCCCTTTATATATCTTAAAGCTGATACATAAACTGCATTGCCAATCATCTCTTATCAACACAACTCCTAGAGGTCTCAATGGATTAACTTAAAATTGTGTCAACATTGTCAGTATCATGTGCAGATAGATGTGCATGTGCTTTTTTCGCGGCCCACAAACTTCATTAGAGTTATCCCCCTTTAAATATCTTAAAACTGATACATAAACTGCATTGCCAATCATTTATTGTCAATGCAACTTCTAGAGGTCTCAATGGATTAACTTAAGAAATGTGTCAACATCAGTATCATGTGCATGTCCTTTTTTCGCGACCGAAAAATGTTTCATTACAGAATTATCCCCCATTTAAATATCTTAAAGCCGATACATAAACTGCATTGCCAATCATTTGTCAACGCAACTCCTCCTACAGTTTAGCTGCGATTCTTTTGAAACTTGGTAAGTGCTATCATTACGACATCAAGATGCCACCTTCTGATGGGTCTTGTTTTCAAATGTAGTCGGTTTACATCGTCATGCTATACTAATCTGTGTGAATGTGGAAAAGGGATCTATACTACTTACTTTATAACTTGTTTGGAGAAAGAACACATCAAGCTGTTTAAATCCGCCATTAATTAAAAAGAAATTTTAACAAAGTTTCTTGGGAACTCAACCCTGCCCCATTTTGCCTCAAAAGTAAGAATAATTTGGCCAAAATAACAATTGATTTTCACAGTAAGCACTTTCACTAAACACAAAAATTGCACTGTGTAGATATGTTGTAATTTTCTTAGTTAATAAGCATCTATGTCTGACCTAAATGTAGTCAAATGGTCGCAATTAAAAAAATGTAATAATCATGCAAGCCTACACATGAATACTTTACAGTACACTATCTTGAAAGTCAATCTGAATGACTGATTCAGACTTGTCCGTTGTGTAGTCATCACATGTTTGAGCTTATAATCACCTACACCTTCCACGTATTTGCCATTTCTTGCAGATGGCACAGATAAGCTAAACTACATTCTAACTATGTTAGAAGCCTTATAGTTATGTGTAATTTAAAACCGTTTTCCAATATATCAGTGTCAGAGGTATAAGAAAGTCCATGGAAGTGTAATCTAGTCCCATATATCCCAATATATTAGAGATACATTTGAAAGGTAAAGCTGCAAGTTAGAAGCTATATGAATGATCATTCTGAGAATCTATAGATCTTAGTCTAACCATACATTCTTGTGCACATGCTGAGCATAACATCTGTATGGAATGTGTGACCATTGTACTGCTGAATTCTTCCATATTTATCACCGTTGTCTAATAATTGCTGTCCATTTTGATATTTGTGTGGCTCTAAGCTATTGCCGTGTAAGGTTTTATAGTCTTTCAGCAACACAATTTTCAAAATGGACAACAATTATCACATAGGCAGCAATATTGGTAAAGCAGACAAATGTCTGCCTTCCATGTGTTTTTGGGTATTTGTGCTCAGCAGGAGAACAGCTAAAGAACCTGAATGGACCAAAAAAATTACACAATGTTTACTAGTTCTCAGTTGCTAAAACCTCTTAATTATAAACAGTGTATTACTAGGATGTAAAAAAATCCAGAGAAATGTGATTGAGTTTGTGCATAAATATATATGTCTTCCTCTCTGTGTGTGTTCCGCATAAAGATGTGTAAACATTCAAAAGATTATTGTTATATTCTGATAATGATATCCTATCTTGTTAAAGGATAACTAACCTCATCTCATGATATCTATACTGATGATCTAATAGGCCACTCATAAACTATGCATAGGATTTTAAGCTTTTTATCATCCCATCAAAGAAAGATATTCAAGCTTTAGTAACTAAATGTTGGTACATTTCTAAAGCTTATAATGGCTAACATGATTTGCTTTTCAACTAATCAGAAAAAAACCTAACGTGTTTGTCTCAATATATGCGCTCAGTCATAGAGGTACCATCTATAGCTTGACAATGTGGTATAAAAGGATCACACACTATCGCTAGAGGCGACAAAATGGTGGAGATCACTGTTCAACAATTACACGATATTACAAAGCAGATAATTATGATACAGATAAGGGAATGTGCCGGGATATGAATGATATATAATCTATCAGTGCAATTCAACATTTGAGATGAGATTAGCATCTCTGTTAAGATACAATAGCTGCATTGACAGAATGTAATGTCAATTTAACCTATAATATGGCTAGAATATGTTCATATCAGTTGAATGCGATCCATAGAGTAGTGAGATGAAACTGAATGAGAATTAATTGCCAGAATGAACAAGAACAATGTGAAACATTTAACAGTTACAACGTTATTAAATAATAATAAACACAAATATTCAAGTATGTCTTCATTGTTTGTTTTCATGAAGTCACCATTGCAATTCATGGACCTAATTTTGTGTTGTTACTCAGACACCAATGATAAGATATGCAAACAAGTAATCTCTAATCGCCACGTTTGACCTGAGAGAGATCTTCCTGGACTAAGAGAAAACCTGGGCCCTAATTATCAACTCATCTGGGACCATTCAGAATGGGAGAACTTAGACTGGCTTGATAATTGGTCTGTCAGAAAATTCATCTTGCCTGGAGCTACTGACAAGATATTTCTCCTAAAAATCAAGATGACATCCTCCCAAGTTTCCATGCACAATTGGGTGAAACTATGTCGCTCAGAATAGCTACCTCCAGAAGGGACTGTCAATTCCGAAGAATGAGCTCCACAGCATAATGTTCCAAAAGAATTATATGAAGGGACTGCTCCTGTAAATACCATTTGTTTGCTAGCTAGTGGGGTTCCCAAAGAGCCCTCACACATCCAATGACTTGTCCTTAAAAAGAGAACGGTGGACAAACTTTCTATAAGGGGACTCGTACTTAAAAATCTTGATCCCAATTAAAAACTGGGAAAGGAGGATCAAAAGAAACTCAGAATTCTCATGGCCCTGGATGGGCAAAGCGCATTAGATACATTTGTAAAAGCTCACTATGAGACCCAAGAGGCTGAGGAAACGTCTTAGCAAAATAGACCTGCCCACCTATATGGCTGAAACCTACATCATCAGTGAGAACAAAATCTGGACTTAGGGAAAAAAATGTGACCCGCTTCCAGATTGGCATGGACACATAAACGTATGATGGCCTGATCCTGAGAAAGCCTCAACATCTCAATGATCACAAAGCAGCCCAGGTGCTTACTGAAGATAGATGAAGCTGGCTCTTGAACAGGGAAACCAGAATCTTCAGATTATGCAAGCACTCCCACTAATGCTGACACATGAGAATAAACAAGAGGCCCAAGGACCTTGGTGCTCAGCTCCCTAAAACCAATGATCTAGGACATGCTCTATAGATCAACGGTATAGATCTATCATGAGAGAAATTAAGTTTGACATGCTAATGAGCTTTACATATTATATCTAAATATTAAACTTCATTGAATTTCAGGATCAGGTGATCGATCTGGCGTGACATATTACATTTAAATATCAAGTTTCCTCCATCAGCCACATAGTTTTCAAGATATTGACAAGAATATCTGGACCACTTTATACCCCGCCAAAAATTTGGCAGGGTATTATGTAATGGCGCCGTCCGGGCGGGGGGCGTGCGGGCGGCAGAATGGTTTCCGGATAATAACTCCGTTGTCATTTGTCGGATCGCATTGAAACTTCATAGGCTGGTTGGACTAGGTCTGGAAGAAACCTATCGAAATCGACGATGATCCAAAATCCAAGATGGCCACCAACCACCGGTGACCATCTTGAAAATTGGTTTCCAGATGATAACTCCGTTACCCTTTATCGGATCACTTTGAAACTTCTTAGAGTGATTGGACTAGGTCTGAGGAAGAAAGCTATCGAAATCGACAATGATCCGAAATCCAAGATGGCTGCCAACCACCGGTGGCCATCTTGAAAATTGGTTTCCAGATGATAACTCCGTTATCGTTTATCGGATCACTATGAAACGTCATAGGGTGGTTGGACTACATCTGAGGAAGAAACCTATCGAAATCGACAATGATCTGAAATCCAAGATGGCCACCGGCCACGGGATGCCATCTTGAAAGTTTGTTTCTGGATAATATCTCCGTTACTATTTATCTGATCACTTCCTAGGGTCATTGGAATGTGTCTGGTGAAGAAACATCGAAATTTACGATAATCCGAAATCCAATATGGCCACCAGTCAGCAGCAGCCATCTTGAAAATTGGTTTCCGGATGATACCTCCTTGACCGTTTAACGGATCGCTTTGACACTTCATAAGGATGACTGGTCTGAGGAAGAAATAAATATTTTCTGAAAGCTCTCATTCATTGGTTTGTCATTATGATGGGGTATTATGCGCGGTTTGTGGAGCTCTTGTTACATTTGTGATCTTCAACAATGTTTATGCAAAGATAGATAACATCAGTAGTGCTCTAGTTAGGCATGAGTACCATTAAAATACTTACTCTTTTTGATAACATACTGGTCAGTTATAAAATTGACCCATATCAGAGATTCTGCAACGTACATATATATATATATATATATATATATATATATATATATATATATATATATATTAAAGGAGCAATTTAGCTGATCTAACTGATAAGCCAGCTGGGCTAAAAATGAAGCTGTACAAGAAATGTGGAAAGGAAGGACCCGGAATGGCAAGGCGTAACCTTTTTCTACGCAAACCTCACTAAGTCCTTGAAATGTTTCACCAGGATATGAAAATAGGCATTCTTTAAACCTAGAAAGTCCCCAGACTGGCTTACATGAGAGCCACTGTTTCTGTAATGATAATAGGAGACTGGATGAAAAGGCCTAGCCATTGCGACTGAAAAAAAATGAAGATTCAACAAAAAAAACTGGGAGTGGAAACCAAATCCAGAAACCACTCTACAGCACCTTACCCCTCGAACGATTGACTCACTCTAAGGCCTGCAGCTGATCATAATCCGAATCGTGGACTAAGGATGATCCTTAAAGTTTAAAACGTATCAAATACAAAATTATAATTCAGTGCAACTTGAATGAATGTAGTGAAAAATCAAACATGGACACTGAATACACAATCAAAGTTCAAGATGCTGACCCCAAGTATTGTACAATCAGGAGTTAAGAGTATAAATAGAAGTTTGGAAGTCGACTCACATAGGGTCCTTCTATCAAAGTTTGGAAGTCTACTCACATAGGGTCCTTCTATCCAAGTTTGGAAGTCGACTCACATAGGTTCCTTCTATCCAAGTTTGGAAGTCGACTCACATAGGGTCCTTCTATCCAAGTTTGGAAGTCTACTCACATAGGGTCCTTCTATCCAAGTTTGGAATTTGACTCACATAGGGTCCTTCTATCCAAGTTTGGAAGTCGACTCACATAGGTTCCTTCTATCCAAGTTTGGAAGTCGACTCACATAGGGTCCTATCCAAGTTTGGAATTTGACTCGCATAGGGTCCTTCTATCCAAGTTTGGAAGTCGACTCACATAGGGTCCTTCTATCCAAGTTTGGAAGTCTACTCACATAGGGTCCTTCTACCCAAGTTTGGAAGTCGATTCACATAGGGTCCTTCAGGGTTGGGTTTTGGACTGTCCAAAACTAATTTTGAACAGACTTTGTCCAAAACCTGTCTAAAACCTGTCTTAAAGGGTTTAAACCAGTCCAAAACTCCTAAACTGTCCAAAACTAATTTCAGCATATTTGCATGTTGTAGCGTAGAGTAATTTCAGCGGTGAAAGGGTTAGCTGTATTTGGATTAGTTAACTATAATAGCAATTAAAGGCTCATTCACTTGTAGGTGTTACAACATAACATCTACTGAAGTGACTGCTGGTCATGCAGGTTATCTGAACTTAGATCTGATTCCCCACACAGAGCCTATTGTTAATACCTCCAGCCATCTTCCACACTCAAAGGCATAGACATCATAGTTGAATAATTACAGCCTGTAGTTAACTCTTTCAATAATAATGAATGACCAGAAATGGCAAATTCCTTACAAGTTAACAGATTTTCTTTTGAATATTTAGACAGTAATTTGCCTGGAAGCTGTTGCTGCCTGAGGCAGCAACAGCTTCTAGTCACGTTATTTTCTAAATATTCAACAGTTTTCCTATTATACAATCTGACTGAAAGTAGTTGCTATCTTATTAAAGGATTTTACTGCAGTTACATGCTCTAAGATGATGGGTTCTGGAGTCGGTGTCTCATGCTTCTGATAGTTGGCTTTCATTCTTGCTACTTTATTTACAAGTTCTGTACACTTAGCAAATGATTTTCCATTACTCTGAACTTCTAAGAAATGCTTCCAAATTGGATCCTTAGGCCTACCACCCTTAGAATTATATAGTGATGAAATAAGCTGATAATTGTATTAATTGTCAGACTAGAGGTTAGTCACTGTATGCTAGTTGTGTAAACATGTATCAGAGGAATATTGTAGTATAAACATAGCCATGATAGCCATCAAAAAGCAATGAGAAAACTTAACTAGCAGGGCTAAGTCGGCTAATAGTAGTAAAAACATCTTAACAGACTTACTGTCACTTACGTGTATGAGCTGTGATCTTATGATCAGTGTATATATGTGTTGGCAATTTTAAAGCAGGTAGACAGGCACTTAATGTTTAGACAAATACATGCACTATCAGTAGATTCAGTTGTATGTCTTCCTGGTTTTAATCCCTGAATCACAGTCTAGTCTCAATTATAAGGAAAACACCCTGCTGAATATTTTTGAAACTAATTTGACTGGTAGTAACAGGTTTTAATCAACTTAAAATATAATTTAAGCTTATGAAGGAATATTTTTGACCAGGATTTTAGGTTTTGGACAGTTTTGGACATTTCAGGTGTCCAAAACCGATTTTGAGCGGACGGTTTAAACCACTATTGTCCAAAACTTACCAACCCTGGGGTCCTTCTATCCATGTTTGGAAGTCTACTCACGTAGGGTCCTATCCAAGTTTGGAAGTCGACTCACATAGGGTCCTATCCAAGTTTGGAAGTCGACTCACATAGGGTCCTATCCAAGTTTGGAAGTCGACTCACATAGGGTTCTTCTATCCAAGTTTGGAAGTTGACTCACATAGGGTCCTTCTATCCAAGTTTGGAAGTCGACTCACATAGGGTCCTTCTATCCAAGTTTGGAAGTCGACTCACATAGGGTCCTTCTATCCAAGTTTGGAAGTCTACTCATGTAGGGACCTTCTATCCAAGTTTGGAAGTTGACTCACATAGGGTCCTTCTATCCAAGTTTGGAAGTCGACTCACATAGGGTCCTTAACAATTAATAAGGATTAGGCTTTTAAAGAATTTCCTGAAAACTGAACAATCCAAGATGAAAAAATTTACCAATCAGATTTCCGTATACAAGTTGTCTTAGCTCCTAGGATACTTGCAACAAAGTTTGATCTGAATCGGCCAAGTTGTTAATGAGTAGGTCTTGCAAAAGGTTTTCCATAAATTTTTGCTTATGTGGAACATAGGCATTTCAGCAAGATAGGCTATCAGCTATAAGTAGAACCTTATGGTTTTGCTAGAATTGCTACAAGGATGCATCCTACAAAAATCTTTTTAAATGACTCCCGTGGTTCTGAGGAAGACATTTCAAATTTTCCACTGATTTACACTAGGAGCTTTTGGTGGGAAAAATCAAAGAGGACTGCCAAGCCATTTACCTGACAGTTTTTGAAAGTGGAAATTTTGAAATCACTATACTCAAAAACATATATCAAAACAATTTTGGCTTAAACAATCCATTGAAAAAACCAATATGGACACCGGAAAAATCAACCAATCAAAATTCTGAAAGTTAGTTTCAGAGACTATCAACATGGGGTACGGCTGGATAAAAGCTGGTCATTTATAAAGTATGAGCAGCATTTTAGTTAAAGAATTCTGGGGAAAAAAAAGAAGAAAAAAGATCCCCCCACCCCACACGCACACACACACACCCCTCACCCATCAAATTGCTTAATAAAGGGTATGGGGCCTTGTTCACCAAGAATATGCTACACATTGCAAAACGTTTGCTTAGCGTGGAGTCTGCGAGTACACCTGTTTAGCGATGCGTTGTATGCATAAAACACCGCACAAAGTCCACACTACTTGTGAGCCCACCTGCTGGTGTGTGGAGAATATAGGCCATTTATAGTTAAACCTATCTATAATTGGCAGCTGCTTTTGGGGCTAAATGACAGCAGTACTTTTAAGACAGGTGCTCATAAGACCGGTCTTAAGGAATCATCATTTGGTCACAAATACTATTTACCATTGCATGAGTTGTTCTGTATTAAGAGACCATCATCTCACACACACACCCTTTCTCTCTCACACTTCCTCCCGGCCTCCCTCATGCGGGCCGGCACTCCCTCTCTCTTCCCATCTGCTACTTTCTCCTTACATCCGTCCCGCGTCCGACTGATCAAGCAATCAACAAATCAATCAATCTTACCAAACTCGTGCAAGTAAACTACCTCATTTTCTATCGAGCAAATATGTTCTCAATTTTTAGCTGACCTGGCCAGAATGGCCAAGTGAGCTTATGCCATGGCGACTGTCCGTCAACTTTTTATTTAAACAACTTCTGAAGAACCACTGGGCCGATTTCAATTATATTTGGCAGGAAGCATCCTTAGGGCATGGACATCCAAGTTTGTTCAAACGGAGCCGATCTGCCAATTTGGCCATATCTTACATAGAATACTTGTTAAGCTCACTGGTCTGTAGTTTCCCGCCTGCTTCTTATCCCCTTTCTTAAAGATAGCTGATATTCAGGCTTCTTTCCATATTGTTGACACAGTCATTGGTCTAACCGAGGTCTCATAAATATTAGCTAACGGTACAGACAAGGTTACTGCAAGTTCTCTAAGTATATGAGAGTGAATCTTATCCAGACCTGGGGAGTTGCTGATATTCAGGCTTTTCCACTGTCTCCTTCATAATAATGAGAGGTGTCATTTGACTAGCCATATTCTGTGCTCGAGTCTTTGGAGTTGCGCCTTCTGGTTCAACTGTGAATAGACTTGAGAAAAAGTTTGTCAAGACCTCTGCTTTCTCTTTGTTATTTCTGGCCAGAGGTGAATTCTTGTCGGCGGGGTCTGTGTGTAAGTCTGATACTTTCCTTTGTAGCAACCCCTCCTCAAACTATTTTCTCATCCGCCTTGTTAGGGATCTCACCTTGTTCCGCAACCTGCACCGCAACCTGCAATACTCTTGATATTTCTCTACACTTTTGGTCTCAATATATTGTTTCCATGCTGTGTGCTTCTTATGTTCAGAGTAGCTATATGTAGTGGTTGGTTTCCTTTCCTTCTCGCCACTGGTATAATCATTTATCTTCGCACATACTTCGTTTACATTTCCCTTAATGTCTGTGAAAACTAGTAACTTGTCTTCCACAATGTCCTCATATTCCTTAAACTTCTCTCTCCAATCTATGCTCATAAATTCCTGCTTCATGCTGAACAAATCAGCCGTATCATTTTCCGTTGGTGCCACTATACATTTAGTATAACAGAGAAATTTAACGTCGCATGATCACTTTCCCCAATGGGACTCATGTACTCTAGGTTCTCAAGCAGAGGAAGGAGTCCACAAGACCAAATGCTCCAATCTCAATGATCGGTATGTCACTAAAGATAGAGTATGAAGATAATGTTGACTTTATCGATGAAGAAAAGGGTCCTCTTGATACACTACTTCAAGTTCACGTATACTTATCTGACACAACAGAAATGATGACGATACGCACCACACCACCTACCCCGACCCATCCACCATTGGGGCACAGAAGTGGAGGAGGAGTAGAATCACCATTCTTGGGTTCCCTCCGTAGCAGCTCTACCGACATTGGAACTCGATGGGTAACAGCATATATTGCCTTCCAGTCCTTTTGGAAGTTGTGGATTGGTGACTCTAAAATTCTCATGAAAGTCAAGACGCAATTATAAGATGCTACATGTGTTTCCATAATGGTATACAATTACAACAGCTGTGCAGCTCCAAAAGCACTTGAACAAACTTGATTCACGTTACCGCAAACATCTGCGAACAATTACAAACTATCGCTGGTCACATAGTCTAATATGAAATGCAACACTCTACAAGCTGTGTAGCACATAGCCAATATATGTGAGGGTAGCGCGCCAGTTTGGACATGTTCTTAGAAGACCAGAATGCTCAGAAAGAACTACAATTTGCAGTGTTGCGTGCCAACAGATATCATTCATGCAAACGACACCACAAAATCAACTTGCTAAGTGCTTTGCGATCAGACCTCAAAGAACGTAATCTAAGATTACTAAAAATGAGAGAACCTAAAGCAGCTCAGGATGCTTACAGTGGGCAATACACTGTAGAAGGTTGAAGAAAAATTAATTTGTATCTGAAAGAAGTTTTCACTTCTTCATTTCACTTCTTCAGCTGCAGAACACAGTCACTCATCATCATGATTTTCCATTATTGTCTAAGCAAAGGACGGCTTTGATAAACATGCGCTTTTGGGAAAATGGCCATTATGTCACACTTTGGTACCTCTTCATGAAATGACACCTCTAATTCCAAACATAAGAGCAATGGGCCATGGATTATTTGAGCAGAGTGAATGATAAATACTTAGCATGGGTTGTCATTATATAAAGCTGTTGACTTCTAGATTGGATAGTGCTGTAAGCTTTCACTGCATAAAAAACTTGATCAATCTGACCTAGTTTCTTGAGATAGGTGAAATGTGAATATTAAAACCGAAAGAAAAATATTTAAAGAGGACATTGTATTATTCTGAGCTAAACTAAATATGCTGATATTCCATTGTGAACTATGCCATAGGAAATATAGACTGTGTCAAATGTTATTGACAGGAGGACACAGAAAAGAAATCCAATTTGCATAGAGGACCTGTATCCAAGAAAAAGCCAGACAATAAGATAGAAATGCCTAGTACAAGCATTTATTTATCATGGTATTTAACAAACAATGATATAATTTAATTACTTCCTAAAATTCACAATCATCTGAAGCCGATGCAGGTAGTAAATATTACAATTTATAACAATAAAAGAAGGTAGTGGTGTGTGTGTGTGTGCGTGAGCAGACCCTCCTGCACACATTTTTGTCACAGTTTACCAGCATATATCAATATATCCTGTCCAAAGCTGTGGAATCCCAGTGTTTGGTCACAGCCTTTTTAGTGTTAATACTGGAGCCAAATTCTACCAGTAGATTCCTTTATATCCATCGATCTGGAATTTGACAGGAACAGCCTCTGTTGTGTTAAAATTTGAGCCAAATCAGATCAGAAGTTTCTTTAGATACAGTTCCAGATACGCACATATGAACACATACATGCATGCACGCACGCACACATTCGATGCAATACCCTCTTCCCCATGTGGGGTGTAACATATACAGTACTTTTTATGATAAATAAACGCATTACAGAAACAACAATAACAAGTTTACATCTCAACTACATTCAATGCTATAAGCTGGTAACTGGTAACTGGTATGATGATAAACCATGTTTAGTTACAAATCCTAGTCTGTCTGTCAAATATGACATTTCTGGCAAGGTCGCCTATGTCACAACCATAGCTTGTCACACTAGATATTGTGAAATCTCAGTATTTTAATTTCAAAGCAGATAAGCTGTAAATAATTTGAATATAATTTGACTGGAAGTAATATATAAGTTGATAACTAATTTGAATATAATATGAGTGGAGCCATATTTCAGTCAATTATACTAAACAAATATTTAACAAATGTTTCACATTTGAAAGGATTTAATAAGTAGAGCTAAAAGTGTGTTCACTACTACGCAGTGATATAGAAAGATCAATCTTGTCTTAGAATGATTAATATATGAAGTTGCACAAAGTGCTCACACCCGGCTCACATGCAATCTCACAAGTTAGTTGTCATAGGAAATGGTCATCCAGTGGTAGAGTATGGCCATAGACATCATGGTCCATAGACTGCTAATGATGCCTTCAAATGTGTCTTTTGTATTTCAGTAGTTTTCATCCGAGTGTGTATATTACATGACTTCGAGATATACAGTTACATTTTCTCAACAGATCTCTTAAGAGAATATTAGAGTGCTGACAAAATCCTTTTTCTTAATTTTGTTCGTCGATCAAATAAAATATCAGTCTAAAATAGAGAATGCAATTTTACATAGTTCACAAATATGATATTCACGGTATTGATATTTACAAAAACAGGTAATTGATTTTCACACTCAATCGCAATACATATTTTTATTGCATATAAGGATTTAAAATATTTGTGGTTTTGCTAAAATCGCAACCACTAGTTCAACATCGTAATATCATGGTATGATTATTTTCAAAAGTTGAGGCGACGCATTTCATTGACAATTATCAGTTTGATGCTATGTTGTCAGGTTTAAACTGGTTACAGGTTCAATGCATTTAGTTACTTGGTCATGCTCACTTGCATTTTACTGAACTGATGTCACTCGCGGTTGCTACAGCTCACCTCATAGTGAAGGTTTGGGGGTGAGAGGTCTAATGTCTATGGGTGTTGCACACATGACATCACCACATTTGACCACTGCCCTGGTGGTTAATGCTTTTTCAGCACCAGCAGATATGCTGATAGTATATCAGGCAGATGCAACAGCACATAGGTGGGTCAGGTTGAGTTGTTTAATTAATGAAATAAGTTATGCTAAATTTGATTAAATTTAAAAAACATCTTAAGATCATTGAACACAACAATGGCACAAATTACATTACATAAATTAAATTACCGGTAGTTCACAATCAGAAATAACAATTAAATTATATATAACACACACAATGAAGTAAAGAATAAGTAAACAAGTTCCTGTAGGTGCAACAAGAGGCCCAAGGGGCCTGCGTCGCTCACCTGGAGCACCATCAATTTTTATCAAAATTGTTGGTGGGTGGTTTAGCAGTCTTAAATGAGTTGGTGGAAATTTTTGCAAGTGCAATATGGCCACCAAACAGACTACATTTTGATTGGCCCACGGCGCCCATGGTTTTTTTTGATGGATCAACTTCCCTTGCACAAATTTTAATGGCCCAAATTTTGGCATGATCCCTTCAGCGGTTCTGAAAGAGTCATTTTCGTGAAAACCAGGTCATCCAAGATGTGTCGTCGAACCATTTGGTAAATCAAGTCCTCTTGAACAAACTTGGCTTACCTCGTGGCCTAGATGAACATTCTGCAAGTGGTTTCGGAGAAGATTTATAAAGACATTTCCTGAAATTGGCCGAAATCCAAAATGGCTGCTGGGCAAATTGGCCGATCAGGTTCATTTGAACAAACTTTGATCCTTATGCCCTAAGGATGCTTCCTGCCAAATACAAGAGGCCCAATGGGCCTGTATCTGGAACATTGGCATTTCAACTAATCTTACTTAAGTTTTACATCCATCAGTGTCACTTCCAATGACTTCCAGTCAAATGATTTAGTTTTTGAGATATTCACAACAATCTCTGGACTGGTTTTTTTGCATTAGTGATTTTGAACAATGTTTAAGTGAAAATAGATGATATCAGTGCTAACAACAGCTGGTTTCTTAACTGTCTCACTGCTGCAAGCCAGTGCAGCCAATAATTTCAATTTTCAAAAGCTCTTGACTTGTTGAATATTTTGAACAAAATTTGACTGAAAGTTGTTGGCGGCTTAGCCACCAACAACTTTCAGTCCAATAACCTTTGGAATATGTCCTCTGCAAAAAATCAGTCAGACGGTTACTAGAGGTTTAAATACAATTTGAAGAAAATGGTCTCTAAAGGTGGTCTTTATAGCAGGTTATTCCCCACCACCACACAATCCATTTAACACATGCACATCTGGCTGAATCACCGAGTTAGCAGCAGGGGTAGGGTGAGCTGGAGTTGATTTATAAAATAATTTGACAAAGTCATTGCTGCCTTAGGCAGCAACAACTTTCAATCAAATACATTTCAAATATTTTTAAGAGCATAGATGTCAGAGCACATAATACATATCTTAAATATTTCTGCAGTATTGGAAAGGTTAATCTGTTAATTGGAATTTAATATCTAGTTTGGCAATAAAATCTGACATGGTGATAAATCAATGGACTGTGGGAACAAACCATTATTTGCCCTATGAAAGTGAGACTGCAAATATTTAAGGAGTGATAACTCTGGCATTTGACATCCTATCAGTTTCATTTTCACAACACAGATATTAGATGCCGTCATTAACATTGTGACCAAGGTTGGTGTCAATCCGTCAAGAAATAACAAAATGAGCCGCCATTGTTGGTGACGGACAAACAGATGGATGGACGGACATACAGAAGACTGATGGGGTTATCGCTATACGACAGCTGACTGACAAGTAAGCGAAGGTAAGAAAACCAATTTCGGCTTCAAAATCCATCAAATAAAAAAATTGAATATGGCAGCCAAACACGCTAAAATTTGATTGGTCCATGGCGGCCATGTTTTTTACCTATCAACTTCCCATGAACAAACTTTAATGGCCCTTAGTCCATAATCCTATCCCCAAATTTTCAGCCCGATCCGTTCAGCGGTTTTGCAGAATAAGTCGTTTTCACGAAAACTAGGTCATCCAAGATGGCCGCCGAACCATTTGGCCAAACAAGTTCCTTCAAACAAATTTGGTTCAGCTCTTGCCATATATGATATTTCGTGAGTTTTGAATCAATCCACCAAGCCGTTTCGGAGAAGATTTTTAAAGCCATTTCCTAAAATCGGCCAAAATCCAAGATGGCCACCGACCAAATCGGCCGATCGGCTTTGTTTGAACAAACTTGGATCCCTATGCCCTAAGGATACTTCTTGCCAAATATAATTGAAATCGGCCCAGTGGTTATTGAAAAGAAGTCGTTTAAAGGAAAAGGTTGAGGGACGGACAAACACCGGACAGACGGTCGCCATAGCATAAGCTCACTTGGCCATTCTGGCCAGGTGAGCTAATAATGGACCTTTCCAGTTTTAGCTATGCCCGGGCCATCTCTACTTAAGCTCCACCCAAACCTCGCTCGTGTTGTGATCGAATGATCCCTGAACACCTTGACTATCAATTTCCACAAAACTAAACAGGCAAGCTGTTGAATATTTTGAAACTAATTTGGCTGGGTGCTGTTGCTGCCTCTAGTTTCAAAATATTCAATAGTAGACATACAATTCATACAAAACAATGCTTAGGCCGTCTTCAATTATGCGTGATGTACTTATCTACGTCATTCATGACATAGTTGATTGTGACATCATATTCATGGATGGATAAACTGGGAAGGTCGATTTTCCTGAAAAGAGCTGTAAGTGGCTAAGATAAGGGATGAATATACCAGATGTGAACGTAATAATACCCTGAATGAGAAGTAAGTAGTGAGATGTGTGTGAGTATTAATATTAAATGCAATGCGTTATGGATGGGGAATGAAATGTTCCAGAGCTTTGTACTGTTATCATTTATCAATAAACCGGTAAATGGGAAAATGTATTTTTAAAAACTTCTCACTGATATGACGGATTCATATTGTGCCAGTCATATCCAGGCAAAGCTTTCAAAAAACATTTGAAGATGGTTATTTCCTGTGTTTTTAGGCATTATCTCCCTAGTCTGAACGATGAAGTGCTACCTGAACTGCCATTCACGGATTGACTCCTGCAGTTGAAGTCCTGTCAATATAAATATTGTTACTCTGCATTTGATCATCGGTGTTTCAAACAGTTATAGAAAACTGACAACACTGTAACCATTTAACCTGTATACCTCAGGAATGATCAATTATTTATGATGTAAGGAATAGTCTCGAAATATTTTGAGACTAATTTGACTGAGACCTGTTGCAGATTTCAGACAAATTATTTTCAAAATATTCAACAGCTTTCCTGTATATCTGTCTTGAGATTAAGACAGTGGAATTTCAAGGGTTAAAAGCAACTTTATTGTCAGCTTCTGTCTCCTAGTTCTTAAATGCTATTACAATTAATTAACTGCTCATTCAGCTACTGTCTCCTAGTTCTTAAATGCTATTACAATTAATTAACTGCTCATTCAGCTACTGTCTCCTAGTTCTTAAATGCTATTACAATTAATTAACTGCTCATTCAGCTACTGTCTCCTAGTTCTTAAATGCTATTACAATTAATTAACTGCTCATTCAGCTACTGTCTCCTAGTTCTTAAATGCTATTACAATTAATTAACTGCTCATTCAGCTACTGTCTCCTAGTTCTTAAATGCTATTACAATTAATTAACTGCTCATTCACCTTCCTCGCTTTATTACGACAGAACTTAAACAAATAATCCCTTAATTTTGATGCGTAAATGCGAAATTAGTAGTAGTGATGTCACATTGATAATAAAATGTATTCTTGATCGACGGATTGTATACAGAGACGGAGAGACAGACGGATAGATCTAGGCAAACTGAGGGTACGCAGCATGTAATACTGTGTACATAAACATCCGATAACAGCAGACAACTAGCTCAATAAATAAATAAATAAATTCATGTCTTTTTGTATTTAGCAATATATATTACTATAATACATTGTCTGATTAAAATAGATTATTACATATTATGTATAATGGCGACTCAAACTGTGACAATTATGCAAAAAGAAGCTCTAGTTTATACACATATAGTACATATCATAAAACAGGTGTCAAGCATTGGAGAATAAATACTATAACATGGCATTCTTCTAAGCACATTATTATTATTATTATTATTATTATTATTTACAACAGCACAGAATCATGCTTGCACGCAAACATGCATGCACACGTACGCATACCACATCATCATCACCACTTTCTAAGGGTAAAACCAGCACCACAAAATTCCATTCCATAACTTTTCCCTGACATAGCTGAAAATATCTGAATTTTCTGCCAAATTACACAATTCCCTGACTTCTCTACACTTGAGAAACAGAAAAATTTCCCTGACCTTTCATAGATGGCTAGGTTGGCCATAGTTAGTGCCACTCGCAACATGGGCTATACACAGTTATGCTCAATCAAACATTAATGGCTAATCACGGAATAACACATCAGTCAATAACAGCAGAAAATAAGCTTAGCTGACCAGGAATAGAAGCTATCACTCCTTCAACACTCAAATAACAGTTTCACAATTTAAAGGCAAACATAAGGAGACAAAATATTTTGAAACTAATCTGACTGTCGGACATAAAAATTAATTTCAAAACATGCAGAAGCATTGTTCCTACAAAAGAAGAATTTATCACGCATGTGACCTGTCTTATTGAAAGCATTAATAAGAGGATATGTGACCTAATATTATATTTAGTAATTACAGCCATATATAAAACCTGTATATCAATAAAAAAAGACAAGCAAGGTCTATCATAACCACCCTAGCCAGCACACTCTCTATACATAAATAGTACATACACATGGATTGACCCTTGCCTCTTCTATGTAAATAACTTATCTTTACGACATTGAGGGCTATACATATAAACAGGGGCTAACTATATATCATCAACAAAAAATACTAATAATCTTTGTTCAGACTTCTAATGTACAGGGTTTGATTTGACGCAGTGCGACCAACAAATACACGAATTACACATACCTGTATACATCACAGATTAACTTGGAAAACAGGCCTTGCGTTGTATAAATTGGTGGAAAGCCTGTAATCTTTTATTTTAAAAACGTTACTGCTAGATGTTGCCGTCTTTGAAGGCAACATCCAACAGCATTTCATACCCCGCTAAGGCGAATATCTTGATGCTGTCTATCAATATCATACTGCACAATTTAAGGCATATCTGTGGGAATAACATGTTAGGTTTGTAATAAATATTATATATTACCAAGGTTACTCATACTTCTGCTCATTAAAGACAGGTAACTATGGATACAGCAACAAAGACTGAACGAAGAGTTCTCACTGGAAAAGATAACAGACTGGGATATTAGCAGAACATGGACCTGTTGGTTCACCTTGAAGGAAAAATATCCAATGATAGCAGAGAATATTGCCAAAAATGAACACAAACCCCTGTCAGTAGAGAATTCAGGCAAATAACTGAAGGTAAGTAAATCACCAGGTCTAGATGGCATACCAGCAGAACTCCTCATAGTGCCTGTCCCTATAGGTATTCAAATATTCAACACGCTATAACATTTCTCTTGGGAGCATCTGGCTTTATTGACCAGCTTTAAGAAAGTCTCTTAACCCTTTAACCCTCGAACTCGTTCAACAAAATTTCAATTTTCTCATAGAAAATGTCCATTTGCAGACCAAGAGAAGACTATTTTTTTTTTTAATTTACCACTGAAATTTTCAAAAACAGTCTTCTTTTGGTCTGCAAATGGACATTTCTCAAGACCACTGTAGAAGCCATTTTCGGCTGATATAAGTTTTACAGGGTTAAGAGAGCATCTGACTTTATTAACCAACTTTAAGATAGTCTTTTAACCAAGTAATCGTCCAAAGTGGTCAAGAGAATTGACACTTTCTCACAGGGTACATATACAGATCAAGACAATATCTTGGAAATTTACCATTAACTGGCTTCGTCACTCCAGTGTTGATATTTAAAATAATCTCTTGGTCTGCATACAGACACTTCTCAAGACACTGGAAAACCCAGTTGTGACTGGTTTAGACATTAAAAGTTTAAGACAGGTTTATGAGAACATGTATATGATATTAGTCATCATTGTTGGCTATCATACAAAAACCCAGGCCCATGATAAAAGAGAAACAAGAATTCCACAGAATTAAATGTCTCACCTGTCCTGTTTGTTAAGTAGTTTTGCTGAACACAAAAACTGCAATGTAGACGCTGCCATCGTGAGAAGTGATACCCATGTTTTTTACTTTCTGTTTTGCGGACAAGACAGAAATAAAGTTATTGTACATTAACCCTTTCACCGACAAATCCCTGAAAAAGTTTATTCTTTAAGATATAAAACTTATTCTGTTGAATAGTATGAAATTAACTTGACTGTAAGCCATTTCCAGTCAAATTAATTTCGAAATATTCAAGTCTTCCTGTATGGGTGCATTGAAATTGAGATATAGGGATTCGTCGGTGATAGGGTTAAGTTTAATAGAAGACATCTTCATACAAATGCAAGTATGCAATCACAATTTGCTTGTAAGTTTCCAGCTGTTCCAGAACAGCTCATAAATAAGCTGAGATATTTAAATGTTCTGTTGAATATTTTGAACATAATTGGAGTGGAAGACTTCCTGGCACTTAACCCTTTAATACTCATATCAGCCAAAAACGGCTTCTGCAGTGCTCTTGAGAAATGCACATTTGCAGATCAAGAGAAGACTATTTTTGAATATTTACAACTGGAATTACTGGCTCGATAATCTAGCCAGTCATTCCAATGGTAAATTTTCAAAAATAGTCTTCTCTTGGTCTGCAAATAGACATTTTTACGAAAAAAATTTAAATTTTCTTGAACAAAGTCGAGGGTCAAAGGGTTAAGGAAGCAATGTTTTCCAATCCAATTATGTTCAAAATATTCAACAGTAGATTTTATTTTGTCTTGGAAACATGTTCAGCTATTTCTGAGCTGTATTGTAAACACACTAGCTTTATCACGTCCAGAATATAACTATGCATCATTCGCACATTACATGACACTTTCAATCTTAACATCCTGGTAATGTTTAAAAGAGTTAACGTAGTCAGTAATGTAGTACCCAGGATGTAGAGTAAAACACACAGATAATTCTCCCCTATCACAGGCAAACAAAAGAACTCTTATGCCCTCATGTGCTGTAACATCAGCTTTAACCACTAAGTGGATCCTCACGGCAGTAGATGGCATACATAAGCCTCTGCGTCATCACTTCCTGGCAACTGTATTGCGGTAGTTTGATCATGAACATACATGTCTCAGCGCGAATGTAACGGCTATCGGGATTCCCTGAAATAGAAAAGTTATAAATTTAATATAATAGAATACCTTCAGTGGCCTAGAATTTATAACGTCGGATGGGAGGAACAGAAGGGTTGGGGGACAGCCGACTGGCTATTGGCTCTTTAACCATATGGCTGGTGCCTAGAGACTCCATGGTGTGGAGATTATATATCCTGTATGCTTCCTTTTCATCTCCTGATTGGAGTGCTTATGTTTGCGCATGGGTCCCCACTTAGAACCTGGGTATACTTCAGCGACGTGGCTTATTACGGTTTACTACTTCAGTGGCCTAGTTAAGCGTATTAGTCTTATTACCCCTTTCACTGATAAATGTCTGAAAGAGTATATTCTTTACAATAAAAAGCTTATTCTGTTGAATGTTTTGAAATTAATTTGACCAGAAGACGTGCAGCAACGGCTTCAAGTCAAATTAATTTCAAAATATTCAACAGTTTCCCTGTAGGGTAGTGTGGCGAATGAGATATGGGTGAATCTATCCATGAAAATGTTAAAGGCAGGAAATGGCAATGGAATCTAATTTCATAGCGAATCTCATTCAATCAAATCAAGATAGCAGCTATGAAGCTGATTAACCTCTCTTATTGTGCAACATACAATGACAAAACATCCAGCAATATTCCAAATTGTTTAGTGCTATATTCCATCAATTCACTCTTAGATTGCCATAAGCTTTATATTCTCACAGAACATGCTTGTCATGTAGCAAATCAGGACAAATTGAAATAGCATAAACATGTCATTGTGTGGAAAAAGTATCACAGACTGGCAGACATGTCAGTGAGAAGCCGTCAAAAATGAAATTTCCATTGCCAGTACACAATTAAGATCTTTGACTAAAAACCATCTTTCTTGGCATATGTGAGCACTAAGGGGCAAAACCCATCAATAAATACAAATCGTGTAATACCACACACAAGAACCATCAGTAAATGACTCACCTGTGCCATCCGGTGGCGCAATCTTCATAGGGTAGGGTGGAACATGAGTGCCGTCAGATCCATCATCACGGCATAGACAGGTTTGTGGGATGCGCTCCTGGTTACATGCAAACTTGATAAAGCGACATAAATCCTCCTGGCTCAGACCTTCCAAACAGTTCCAGAAATACTCTATGTGTTGATCAGTCTCCATCAATCCCACCTGATACATGGTATGTGTCTAGAAATATCACAATTAAGAAGCATTAATGCGTAACCACATCTGAATGTGCAAGTTAGATATGACTGTCTTTACAATGTGAGAAATATTGTGTTACCCCTTACCACACTGATGTCAATATTCTATATTTTAATGCGTCAATAGCAAAGAAACAGGTATCCATTTTTCAACAATTTTGGTGGATGATGTTGCTGTCTACCTCTTTCAGCCATCCACCCAGTGGCACCCATCAGTATTCCTGCCACAATCGAATACAGAAATTAATTCGAGTGCAAGTTGTTGCTGTCTGAGGTAACGACAGCTTTCAATCAAATTTGTTTGTTGAGCTTGAACTGTTTTACTACTTTATTTAATTAAGTGTAAATTTGGATCAACATGGTTTTCAATAGGCTACCTCCACAGACTAAACTCTGACTGACTGACTGATTGCCATGGGTTCCTTAGTGCAATGAAACTTAAATTGACATAATAAGTAGACACATCAGATGGAAGCTAAGATTCAAGATGGCCACTCGTGGCTCACAGTCATATTGGATTTCCTATAATCATCATTTTCTCTAGCTTGACAAATCTTGAGCTCTATTACAAGGCTGATGATTTTCAAGCATGCCACATGTGGCTTTTGGCCATATAACATTTCAGGTCAACATCGATTTCTGTCTTTCTAAAAAAATTATGTGATGGCCCTATGAAATTTATATTAACCCTTCAACACTCATATCAGCCAAAAACAGCTTCTGCAGTGGTCTTGAGAAATCACCATTTGCAGACCAAGAGGACTATTTTTGAAAATTTACCACTGGAATGTCTGGCTCGATAACAAAGCCAGTCATTCAAGTGGTATATTTTCACAAATAATCTCTTGTCAGCAAATGAATGTTTTCTATGCGAAATTTGACCGTAAAAAAAAAATTGAGGGTTAAAGGGTTACTAAAACAAAGCAATACCTCCCGAAATCAGATGCATGTAATACCCTACATAGCTGTTTGGACGGACATAAAACTACAGCTATAGTACTTCATGTGCCACAAGCTTTTCTTCAATGAACAAGAGGCCCAAGGGGCCTGTATCGCTCACCTGGAACATAGGCATTTAAACTAGAAAGGTGACTGGCTATAAGTAGAGGTTCTGGAGTTGTTTTTGTGAAAACTAGGTTATCCAAGATGGCTATTACACAAATCTAGACTTTTGCCCTAGATGATGTTTCACGATTTTTTAATTGATTCCGCAAGCGATTTAGGAGGTTTTTAAAGACGTTTCTAAATATGGGCCAAAATCCAAGATGGCTGCCGGCCAAATTGGCCGATCGGCTTCGTTTGAACAAACTTGAATCTCTACACCTTAGGGATGCTTCCTGTCAAATATAATTGAAATCGGACCAATCTCAGCCTCAAAATCTGTCCAAAAAAAAAAATCGAATATGGCCGCCAAACACCCTATATTTAGATTGGCCCACGGCGGCCATGCTTTTTTATGGATCAACTTCCCTTCAACAAACTTTAATTGCCCTTAGTCCCTAATTATATCGGCCAAATTTCAGCCCGATCCCTTCAGCGGTTCTGGAGACATCGTTTTCCCTAAAACTAGGTCAACCAAGATGGCAGCCGAACCATCTGACTGATCAAGTTCCCTTGAACAAACTTGGTTCAGTTCTTGCCCTAGATAATATTTCATGAAGTTTGCATCAATCCCCCGCGCAGTTTTGGGGAATAAAATTTTAGACATTTCCAAAAATCGGCCAAAATCCAAGATGGCCACCGGCCAAACTGGCTGATCGGCTTCGTTTGAACAAACTTGTATCCCTATGTCCTCAGGATGCTTCCTGCCAAATATAATTGAAATCGGTACAGTGGTTCTTGAGAAGTCGTTTAAAGGAAACGTTGACGGATGACGGACGGACACACGACGGACGGTCGCCATGGTATAAGCTCACTTGGCCTTTCAGGCCAGGTGAGCTAATAATCTGTCAATCATTAGCCAAAACATCAAGCATGCTCCAAATGTGACCACAACAGGTGCACAGTGTTTGAAGTTACAGCAGCTTGCACATGCTTTTCCTTTGGTGATTTATAAATCTAAAAAGTCAGCATGCTGTAGATTTGCTAGTCGTCAGCATGCTGTAGATTTGCTAGTCAATTTGACAAAGTTTTGTGTCACCTCTGAGGCACCACAATCTACCTTTCATATGTGGCACACCTTTAATCTAAGATGTACCAATGCATACAAGGTTGGGAACTGTAGGTGACACTTCAAATTAACGCATGGAGAAAATTGTCTTTGATGTTCAGTCAACCATATGCCCTACATTTAGTAAGGGACAAAGCTTTACCCCAAGAAGCATCCATACACCAAATTTAGTGATTATATGTGAAAAAGCAATGACAATATAGCCTAATTAAATCATGGATGGATGGATAGATGCAGACAGACAGATGGACGAATTGATAGGCAGACAGAGAGACAGACATACATGTACATGCGTGTGCGCACGCATGCACACGCACGCACGTGCACACACACACACACACACACACACACACACACACACACACACACACACACACACACACACACACACACACACACACACACACACACACACACACACACACACACACACACACACACACACACACACACACACACACACACACACACACACACACACACACACACACACACACAGCAGATGAACATACAGATGAATGGATAAATGGTTTGCTATATCTCTACTTTCACACAACATTAAATTGACTAGAGCATAGCAGATCAGCATACAACACCAGGGTATGACAAGAAAAAATAAGAATTCAAACCTTGAGGAAATTAAGATCTAGCTCTGGCAATCCACATGTTCTGATATCGAGGTCAAGAGGAGATAGAATGTTGAGTATTTGTTGAGGTATGACTGTTGACATGCCGGCACGTAAAGCTGCACTTCTCTCCTTACAAATCAACTCTGATCGGCGCAATGACCAGATACCTGATATGTACTCCTTATGGTTTTCCCAGCTGAAACATCAACAACAGCAGCCAACAATTAAAGATATTAACATAAACACATAGAATATAGCCGCAGGATCACTCTATTAATCACTTATTTTAAAACCTCTACACATTCACTGTTGAATATTTTGAAACTACTTTAACTCAAAGATCAGCTGTTGTTACATCAGACACTAATAGCTGTCACTCAGAGCACAGTAATCCATTACCCATTAAAATTCCACTGTCTCTATTTCAAGACAATTACACAGGAAAGCTGCCAAGTATGTTGGAACTAATGGGAGTGAATCAAAAAAGCATCCGCTTTTGTTTCTACGAGAATTCTTAATACTTACCAGATGTACTATTATGATAATGTCTATTATCTAGTCTAGCTCAAAATAAACAATTAAAACTCCGCACTCTCCTGGTCCTGCCCATACTGTGTCCGGGAATACCATAGCCGCAGGTACCGAGTCAATTCCCAACCACAGTCAGATTCGTCTTATATTTGCCTTGGCAAACTGCGAAAGCAGCTCAGCCTCACCTCAGCGGGGCGGCTGAGGCAGGGCCATAGTACATCTGGTAAGTATTAAGAATTCTCGTAGAAACAAAAGCGGATGCTTTTTTGATTCTACTTCGAATAATACTTACCAGATATACTATTATGATAAACTCCGGATTTCGACAGCCAGGAAATGCCGGTGGGAGGAGGTGAGGCTCGAACCAGCACTCACCAACCATCCAACAGAGAAGGTTGTGAAGAGACTAAAACCCTGGCATACGCTTGGGTTCTGCTATCTGGCTCATAGAGTGCTAAACTTCCATGGTCTAGACCGCGCACCCCCCCCCCTCTTTTGTCCGCACAAAACCAGAGGGATGTCCATGGGGATGCAACACCCACCAGACCCGTGTCAGCCCCAAGTCTCAGCTAGGGCAGTCCAGTAGAGTGCAAAGAAGCTACTACAACTTCAATCTTTGAAAAAACTATCAGTATATCGATTAGATTTTCAAATTGGAATGAGTCTCATGTCTGTATGAGAGGATAAATATACTCTTGTACCAGACTATTCACTTACTCAGTCTGGTATTTCGACTGGAAGTAAACATATTTATAGTCACTTAATTAATGTAAACACTCACCATTTTTGAGTGGTCGATCTGTTCTTGATCATCACAGGAGCTAGGCCCAATCCACGGTCGTACTCAGTCATGTGCATAGCGCTTGGTCAGTGTAGGCGGAAGACTGTGTGCGAAGTAGTGGTCGGACGTGGCTTAGTTTAGGTTCGACAGATTGGCGACGGCTACTGGATTAAGTGTGCTGGAGATGTCGCGAAGGTAGAAATCAGTGAATGATGACTCGGCATGCCACTGTGCTACAGACATCACCTGCTCTAATGAGACACCCTTATAAAGGGCCGATGATGCTGCTAGTGCTCGGACCTCATGGGCATTCGCACGATCAATCTGCTTTCCTGTAGCGATCTTGTGCGACATCTGAATAGCGTCAACTATCCAACGAGAAATAGTATCTTTCGAAGCACGTAAATGGGGAGCTTTGAGACATAACCACAGAGATTTCGGGTCGTCTCTCCACTCAGAAGTACGTTTCTTATACATCTTCAGACATCTGACAGGACACCAAGCACAAGAATTTGGGTCATGTCTAGTTAAACTTGGCAAATTGATCGGCTGTCCTGGATATTTAAGTGACTGATTCTTTGCCAGGAAACAAAGACGTGGAAGTAATCTTAAACCTTCACCCGTGATGACAAAACGGTCTTGTTCGGCAGAAAGCGCATGAATCTCGCTTCTCCTTCTCGCCGACGCTGCTGCAACCAAGAAAACTGATTTAATAGTTAACAGATCTAATCGGTTCAAAGGGAGCATGCCCTAAAACCTGTAGAACAAGAGATAGATTCCATGATGGGATAGGAATTGGCTGTCTGGGTCGCAGATTGCTCATTCCTTTGATAACTTCATTCAAGGTGTCATTCTCCACTCCCTCAATGGCGAGACTAGGAATGACCGAAGCTAATGCAGACTTATATGCTGCTAGGGTAGAAGGTACAAGTTTGTCAACTTCGTATAAATGACAGATAAAATCTGCTACGTGTTGAACAGATGCAGAAAAGGGATCAATATCTCTTCTCTCACACCACTGTGCAAATTTGTTGATTCTATAATTATATGTCTTTGTGGTTGAAACTCTTCTGGCTGAAGCAACAAACTTCGCTGCTTGCTCAGAAAAGCCACCCTCAATTGCACGCTGCTTGACAACATCCATGCAGTCAATTTGAACATTTCTGGTCTGTCGTGAAGGTACAGACCCTTGTTCTGAGAGATTACATCTCTTGTGTCTGGAAGAGGGATTGGACTGCAGACCAGAAGGTCCAGCAGATCCGTAAACCATGATCGGCCTGGCCAATAAGGGGCGATCAGTAGTACTTGGCACATCCCCTCTCTTATCTTTGCCAGAACTTTCGGGATGAGAATTGTTGGAGGATACGCATACGCGTACATTCCCTTCCAACTTATCGCCAGTGCGTCTACTGCTAGAGCTAACGGGTCCAGGATCGGTGACACGTAAGTGACCATCTTTGCGTTTTGATTCATCGCAAATAGGTCGACATTTGGCTTGCCCCATTGTTTGAATAGAACCTCCGCTACCACTTGGTTGAGCTGCCATTCCGTCGGACGACAAACCGTCCTTCGACTGAGAGCATCCGCTAAGATGTTCAATCTTCCTGGAATGTGTGCTGCCCGAAGAATAATATTCCTCTCTTGGCACCACAGCAGAAGGTTCCAAACCATCATACACAACTCCGGTGATCTCGTCCCGCCTTGGCGGTTTAAATAAGACACCACTGTTGAGTTGTCTGTCCTTACTAGGACAATCTTGTCTTGAATTAGACTCTCGAACTTCTGCAGTGCAAATACCACCGCTAATAGCTCGAGCACATTGATATGTTTCTGCGCATTGGTCCGATCTCATTCCCCTGACACTGACTGATTGTCCAATACCGCTCCCCAACCTGTCAATGATGCATCCGTGAATATGGACATCTGAGGTTGAGGAGGTTGTAGAGGAACGCCTCGCAGGAGATTCTGTTCCGATAACCACCACTGAAGGTGGAATATCAATGGTTCTTTTACTGGTATTCTCAGAGATAACGGATCTGTTCTCTGTGACCAGAACGACATCAAATACATCTGAATCGGCCTGCGCCTGAGTGCCGCATATGGCACCACCTTCTCCAGAGATACTAGCAAACCCAGTATTCTGAGAAATTGACGCGCCGTCAGATAGGCTCCTAGAGAAACCGACTCCAACACTGCAATCAGGCTTCTGACTCTGCTCTCCGCCGGAAAAGCTACGCCGTCCCTGAGATTGAAAAAAATTCCCAGATAAACAAACTCCTGGGATGGAGTCAGTTCTGATTTCTCTAGATTCACAATCCATCCTAGCTTCTTTAACAAATCTAGGACTACTTTCAGATTGCTGCGCAGAGTGACTGGATTCCCCGCCTTTAGCAGCCAGTCGTCTATATAAGTGTGAACAGCTATGTTTCTCCTGCGAAGTAAAGAAGTCATGGCGAGAACCACCTTGGTGAAGACCCTCGGAGCCGTGGTCAGGCCGAAGGGAAGAGCATTGAATTCCCAAACATTGTCTTGGAATGCAAATCGCAGGTACTTCTGAAAGGGAATTGACATTGGAATATGAAAATAAGCATCCTTCAGATCTATCGACACTGCCCACATGCCTTTCCTCAGCCCTGTCATTACCACTGCTACCGTATCCATCTGAAATCTGGGAGAAAGAATAAATTTGTTCAACGGTTTGAGATTGAGAATTGGTCTCCACCCCCCGGTACGCTTCGGAACTAGGAACATGATCGAATAGAAGCCCAGTGACGACTGATCGGTGACTAGGTGAATCGCCTTCTTCTGACGAAGCGATTCTATTTCTGACTGAATGGCGACTAGACGGTCTAATTCCCTTGGAATAGGAGTCCATATTGGAGTCGATGTTAACGGAACTAACGATTGATGGATGAGCCAGTCCGGATCGTAGCCGTTTCTTATCCACTGACAGACTAAACAGTCGCGCACGACCTGTTCCCATTGGTTTAGGAATAGCTGAAGTCTGTCTCCGACGGAAGGAATCTGCACACAGTTGTCGGTCGAGATTAGCCGACAAGACGCTAAATCGCTTGGGTGAAGATTCTCGACTCCATTTGTTTCCAAAGCCACCGGTATTGGTTCCGCCGGAAACCCGTCAGAAACGAGCCCCACGGCCGCCCCGCGGCTTCTTGTGGTATGATGGTCCGGAACCGCCGCCACGACTATCCTTACGGTAGCCGCCTCGGCCCGAACCGCCACCCTTCCTGTCGTCGTCATACGCCCTCTTACTAGAGGGCTTGTATGCGGACGAATGGCCAGGCCCTTGTGCTCCGGATGGCCTATGGGCATCACGGGCAGAAGGACGGAAGGGCGATCTAGGACGCTGTCTCTGCTGCTCCTGCCTATGCTGACGGTAGGACTGTTGCGGCTGAGTCCTCTTGGTCGACTTCCACGACTTGCCGACCACTTCTTGCTCCGCCACCATTGACGCAACCTTGGAGAGCGCTTGTCGTGCCGAGCCGCCGAACAAGCCTGGACCTATGAAAGGCGCAGAAGACAACGCAGCCCTCATCTCTGGTCCTGGTTCCACACAATCGAGAACCATTCTCCGTCGCTCTGCCAAAGTTCTCGTGATTACCCTGGCCAGGCAATCCTGAGACAGGCGCATGGTGTCCCGAACAACTCCGGGAGCAGCCTCTGGCACCTGTCCGCCTTCCGCCGTGCAGTCCAGCATACCCTGCAAGACGGTACACCCGTGCGACAGCGCAGCCATGGCTGCCCTAGCCGCATCCTCAATGAGCGTGAGCTCATTGAACGGGTCTTTGTTGGTCTGAGAAACCAAAGGACGTGACCGCCCCTTGGCCTTTCCAGCCAACGGCCTATTCAGCGCCTTACGTTCCGCAACGGAAAGCCGTGGAACCATGGCGTACTGATGATAAGCCTGCTCCGGAAAACGGACCCTACTCCTTATCCCCTTCGGGGCCTTGGGCAACGCATAGTCTGGCTGAACCAGACGGTATGCCGCAACTTCCAACATGTCAGAAGTCTGCGTGTCCAACGGGAGTGTAGGCATGGCAGAAGAGCCACTGGACAGAGCGCTGAGATCCTAGATCAGATGCCAACCCGAGACGATTGGTCATCCATCCAAGAACCTGCACCCATTCAGCTTCGGTGCAGAAAGCGGAATCGTCCATCAAAGAACTCCCGTTTTCATCCTCCCTCTCTCCCTTAGATGAGAGGGCCACCGACGATCCTTGCTGAACGCTACGATATACGTCTCTGCCAGGACAGAGCGCATCCATAGCGCGACTACCAGCGGCACCAGTATCCAACGAATCGCCAGATACGGATTCCCCGCAGTCCATCGGCTCCAACACGGGATCCGGGACTCCGACCGCCTCAATTACGGCTGGCACTGTCACTCCGATAGGAGCCGCACCTAACGCCGCCGGGATAGCCGCAGGAACCGCAAACCACGGCTCCGCCGGCATATCCGGTTGCACAAATCGCGGATGAAAAATGCCAGACGGAACGTCGACATCACCATCCGCCTGGCAAACCCATACAAATCCCGAGGACGACCCCTGGGACGTACTAGGCATCGCCGTCATTGAAAGATCCGGCATGCCGGAATCTTCCATCAGCAGCAAATCTTCCTCCTCTACCGACGGCTCATGAGCCGAGGACAGAGAAGGGGCAGGTGCATGACCCTCAGCAGAACTAGCCGGACCACCTAATGGTTGTCCTGCACCAGCTTGCCTCACCGGGACCGTGGACTGCAACGAGTCAAACATAGCCTTGAACTGGGCCGCCCATACGCCCAGTGCTGAATCCATCCTCTCATTCAGCCGACCTTCCAGTCCCAGCAACGAAACCTGCTGCAGCTTCACTGCCTTGTCCTTCTCGATACGCTCCAGCCTCGGCCGTCGATCCTTGTCAAACTCCGCCACCAATGCCGACGACCACTTGACGCACACATCACAAGGGCTCCCGACCTTACACTTAGCGCACGCCACACAGTGATGACCCAGATACTTCCGTTTCATGAACCTGTTGCACTTTCGGCACAACGTGTCCGAGTTCTTCGGTTTCTGCGAACACAGAGAAGAATTAAAACGCTGCACATGACAACCGATGACGAGCAATACGCACAATAGACTTGCTAGTTAAGATTTCTTAAACACATTAACTTTCTCTCAATTTAATGATAACAAGTCTTAGGCAGGAAATATTTGAAACTTTTTTGAGTGAAAAAATTAAAAAAAAACCCACAACTCAGCCTTTAACTAACGTTAAATAACCAAGAATAACTCGCCGATCACTACAAACACCCTCGACAATGAAGCGAGAGCTAAAATCGGCGACAACAGAGTGCCTGGATACACCAAGCCAAGAACGACATAATTCATGGGCGCCGCCATCTTGGCTAAGGGCGCATCCATCTTAGAGGAACCGAGTCGCAAGAGAAAATTAACCGAGTACCCGAATTAAAACTAAAAGTCAACGGGTACAGAAGCGACTCCAACAATGGCTATCATTATAAACAATGTGCCAATTTAAGGAAATTTCAAACAGTCATTATGGCACGAATGTATAAATTCTAGATTGATACAACCTGCCCCTGTGATGATTTCCCCAGTTCCTCCATGAATCCAATGATGGTTTTCCGAAAAAACACGCTAAAACTGCTTATTCAATTAATAAGAGAGCACTAAATACACGCGACTTTCAACAAGCGCAAAATAGACGAATCTGACTGTGATTGGGAATTGAGTCAGTACCTGCGGCTATGGTATTCCCGGACACAGTATGGGCAGGACCAGGAGAGTGCGGAGTTTTAATTGTTTATTTTGAGCTAGACTAGATAATAGACATTATCATAATAGTACATCTGGTAAGTATTATTCGAAGTAGAAAGCGGTTGCTGCCATAGCCAACATAACAGCTCCAAGCCCAATTAATTTTAAAATATTCCTTAGGTCATGGAGAATTTGCTGTTTCTGAGCTGTGTTGGTTAAAATATTCAACTATTTCTTCCATCACAATAAACCTGACTGTACCTGCAGACTGTATGCTTGAAAGCTCTAAATAAATTAACTAAAGAAACAATCTGCCAAAACTGGATTCAATAGACTTGCAAGAAATAAAATTAATTGTTTTCAAATTCAAAATGATTGGATTATCTGTCGCTATTACATCATGCCAATAATGTAACAGTATGAGTTCAACAGAGGCATCTAAACACCACCATCTGGTCTCCTGAAACTATCCCTAAAATAAATCATAAGAGAAGACCACTGCTGCTGTTCTTATTTAATTTTGTGATAATTTCATGACTGTGTTGAACTCACACTTATCATGCTGGACCAAAATTGTGATAAATTTTCTCTGTGTGATAGCTTTGATGACTATGGACAGATTTACCTGAAATGCAGTTGTAAGTAACTGAGGTTTTCTCATGAGATTCCCACATACTAAAGTTAAGCTGAATCTGTACAGTGTTTCTAGTTACTGAGATGAAATCAAACATGTGATACATTTTAGGGGGATAAATTTGGAGGACATCAGATGTACAGTAAGATCATGTTGTGGAAAATAATTATTCCACGTTTATTGATGGTGGACTTCTCCGTTCAAGGATTAAACTGCGGAATCAAATCTGCATAACTGAATGGTTGGAAAGGTGGATGGATGCATAGATTTTATAGAAGTTATTTCATATGTCCCTGTTTGATGATGTCGGGAGACTGTCATTACCTGATAGCTTTATGGATGCCATTATTGATCAGTTCCACCTCTTCTCCCGTGACAGAGTTATAGACAAAGCGATTGTACACATCAGCACACAGAGCCATTAACTCACTCTCAGTCTCAGCCTGAAAAAGATTAAGCAGACAAATCTTAACAGGATCTTGGTGCTTGGTTATTTATCAATAACGTTTTAAATAAAGACAAGCAGAATTTTAAAACATCTGTCCATAAGACCAGTTTCCCAGAGCTTAAAATGGTTTTGTCAGAGGTATTTTCTAAGGATAACAAGAGGCCCAAGGGGCCTGTATCGGACCTAAGGGGCCTGTATCGCTCACCTGCAACATAGGCATTTCAACTACACTACTTATAAGTAGAATGTTAAGGATTAGCCAGAACTGCAACAAGAACAAGGATGTGTCCTACTACATTTGGTTAAAATTGGTCCAGTGGTTCTTGAGAAGACATTTTAAGTTTCCTATTGTTTTAGTAAGGGAGTTTCCTGCCAAATATAGTTGAAATCGGACCAGAGAAAGTTGGCCGATGGGTGCACAGCTGGTCGCCATGTTATAAGCTCACTTGGCCATTCTGGCGAGGTTAGCTAGTAACAATCTATTCTAGTTCTGCAGGGCCTTTAACAAGACAAATTCAGGAAATCAGTTATCATAAAATCATATTTTCCAAGTACTGAACTCTTTTTCATTTGTTATCTGCATGATATGTATACAGACTTGTCAGAAAACGGGTTACTACTCAAAACTAGACTAAACTCTTGAGGAAGTGCTGACTCATGCCGTTATGCTCTATTTTCAAAAAAGCATCCGCTTTTGTTTCTATGAGAATTGCTAATACTTACCAGATGTACTATTATGATAATGTCTATTATCTAGTCTAGCTCAAAATAAACAATTAAAAACGCCGCACTCTCCATGGTCCTGCCCATACTGTGTCCGGGAATTACCATAGCCTCCAGGTACCAAGTCAATTCCCCAGAACAGTCAGATTCGTTTTATATTTGTCTTGACAAAGAGCGAAAACAGCTCAGCCTCACCTCAGTGGGGTGGCTGAGACAGGCCATAGTACATCTGCTAAGTATTAACAATTCTTGTAGAAACAAAAGCGGATGCTTTTTTTATTCTACTTCGAATAATACTTACCAGATGTACTATTATGATAAACTCCGGATTTCGACAGCCAAAAAACTCCGGTGGGAGGAGGTGAGGCTCGAACCAGCTATCATCTACCATCCGACAGAGAAGGTTGTGGAGAGACTAGGAACCCTGGCATATGCTTGGGTTCCGCAATTTGACTCATAGAGTGCTAAACTTCCATGGTCTAGACCATGCTTCCCCACCCCCCTCATTTGTCCGCACACATTTCAGAGGTCTGTCAAAAGGGGAGGCAACACCCACCAGACCTGTGTCAGCCCCAAATCTAGCTAGGGCAGTCCAGGAGAGGGCAAATGAAGTTACAACTTCTAATTTTGAAAAAAATATCAGTATATCGATTAGATTTTCAAATTTGAATGAGTCTAATGTCTGTTGCAATGAATAAGATACTCTTGAACCAGACTTTTACTTAATCAGTCTGGGAATTTGACTGTAAGTAAATTAATATTAGTCACTTAAATTAAGAAAACACTCACCATTTTCTGAGTGCTTGGTATTTCTTGATCATCACAGGAGCTCTGCCCAATCCACGGTCGTTCACAGATCATGTGCATCACCATTGCTCAGTGCATGTGGAAGAACCTTGCGATGTATGCGTCAATAGTGGCCGGATGTGGCTTTAGTTAAGAGTCGACAAATTGGCGACGGCTACCAGATTAAGTGCGCTGGAGATATCGCGAAGGTAGAAATCGTAGTAAATGACGACTCGGCATGCCATTGTGCTACAAACATCACCTCCTCTAAAGAGACACCCTTACAAAGGGCCGATGCAGCTGCTAGTGCTCGGACTTGATGGGCGTTCGCACGATCAATCTGCTTTCCTGCTGCAATTTTATGCGACATCTGAATAGCATCGACTATCCAACGAGAAATGGTGTCTTTCGAGACGCGAAGATGAGGAGCTTTGAGACATAACCACAGAGATTTCTGGTCATCTCTCTACTCCTAAGAACATTTCTTAAACTTGGCAAATTGATCGGCTGTCCTGGATATTTAAGTGACTGATTCTTTGCCAGGTAACAAAGACGTGGTAGTAGTCTTAAACCTTCACCCGTAATGACAACGCGGTCTTGTTCGGCAGAAAGCGCATGAATTTCACTTCTCCTTCTCACCAATGCTGCTGCAACCAAGAAAACTGACCTAATAATTAACAGTTAATATCTATAGATCTAAATGGTTCAAAGGGAAAATGCCCTAAAACCTGTAGAACAAGAGATAGATTCCATGTTGGGATAGGAATTGGCTGTCTAGGTCACAAATTGCTCATTCCTTTGACAACTTCATTTAAAGTGTCGTTCTCCACTCCTACAATGGTCAGACTGGGAACAACTGAAGCTAATGCAGACTTATATGCTGCTAGGGATGAAGGTACAAGTTTGTCAACTTCGTATAAATGACAGATAAAATCTGCTGTGTTGAACAGATGCAGAAAAGGGATTAATATCTCTTCCCTTGTTGATTCTATAATTATATGTCTTGGTGGTTGACCCTCTTCTGGCTGAGTTGACAAACCTTGCTGCTTGCTCAGAAAAATCATCCTTAATTGCATGCTGCTTGATAACATCCATGCAGTCAATTGGAATATCTCCGGTCTGTCGTGGAGATACAGACTTTTGTTCTGAGAGATCAGATCCCTTCTGCTTGGAAGAGGGATTGGATTGCAGACCAGAAGGTCCAGCAGATCCGTAAGCCATGATCGGCCTGGCCAATGAGGGGTGATCAGTAGTACTTGGCATATGCCTTCTCTTATCTGCAATCATACTCTTGACTCTGCTCTCGGCCAGAAAAGCTACACCATCCCTAAGACTGAATTCCTAGATACACAAACTCCTGGGATGGTGTCAATTCTGAGGTCTCTAGATTCACAATCCATCCTAGGTCCTTTAGTAAGGCCAGGACTACCTGAAGATTGTTGCGTAGTCACTGGATTCCCCACCTTCAGTAGCCAGTCGTCTATGTAAGTATGAACAGCTTTGTTTCTCCTGCGAAGATAAGAAGTCATGACCAGAACCACTTTGGTGAAGACCCTCAGGACCATGGTCAGACCGAACGGAAGCGTATTGAATTTCTAAACATTGTCTTGGAATGCAAAGCGAATGTATTTCTGAAAAGGAATTGACATTGGAATATGAAAATATGCATTCTTCAGATCTATCGATACTGCCCACATGTCTTTTCTCAGCCGTGTCATCACCATTGCCACAGTCTCTATCTGAAATTTTGGTGAGAGAAGGAATTTGTTCAGCGGTTTGAGGTTGAGAATCAGTTATCAAATAGAAGCCTAGGGAGGACTGATCTCGGACTAAATGAATCGCATTCTTCTGCTGAAGATCTATGATTTCTGAGCAAATGGCATCTAGACGATCGGATTCCCTTGGAACGGGAGCCCATACTGGAGTCGATGTTAACGGAAATAATGATTGATGGATGAGCCAGTCCGGTTCTTAGCCGTTGCTTAGCCAATGACAGACTAAACAATCTTGCACGACCCGTTCCCACTGGTTTTAGAACAGCTGATGTCTGCCTCCGACGGTAGGATTCTGCGCACAGCTCGCGGTCGATATTGCATGATAAGACGTTAATTCGCTTGGGTGAAGATTCTCGACTCACTTCGTTCCTGGCGCCACCGGAACTGGTCTCGCCGGAAACCCGTCAGGACCGTCCCCCACTGCCACCTCCTGGCTCTTGGAATATGATGGCCCGGGACAGCCGCCACAGCTATCCTTACGGTAGCCACCGCGACCCGAGCCGCCACCCTTCCTATCATCTTCATATGGCCTTTTATTAGAGGACTTGTATGAGGATGAACGGCCAGGTCCCTGTGAACCGGATGCTTGATGGGCATCACGGCCAGAAGGACGGAAGAGCGATCGCTGGCACTGCCTCTGTTGCTCATGCCGACGCTGCTTGTAGGACTGCTGTGGCCGAGTCCTTTTTGTCGACTTCCACGACTTGCCGACTACTTCCTGCTCTGCGACCATTGACGCAACTTTGGAGAGGGCTTGCTGTGCCGAGCTGCCAAACAAGCCCGGACCAATGAAGGGCGCGGTAGATCACCCTGGCTAGGCAATCCTGGGATAAGCGCATTTTGTCCCGGATAACTCCGGAAGCAGCCTCTGGCACTTCCCCACCGTCTGCCACACAGGTCAGCATACCCTGCAGGACGGTGCATCTGTATGATGAGAGTCAACTCATTGAAGGGATCTTTGTTAGCTTAGGAAACCAAGGGTCGAGAACGATCCTTGGCTTTCTCAGCTAACGGCGTATTCAGCGCTTCTCTTTCCCAGAGTGAAAGCCGAGGAACATGAGTATACTGATGATAGGCCTGCTCCGGAAAGCGGACCATACTCCTTAGCCACTTAGGGGCCTTGGGCAACAAATAATCCAGCTGAACCAGATGGTACGCTGCAACTTCCAACATGTCAGAAGTCTGGGTGTCCAAGGGAAGAGTGGGCATGACCGAAGAGCCACTCGACAGAGTGCTAGCCGCTCGCTCTGACCTCCGCCCCATCACCAGATCGTGCTGAGATCCTTGAACCGATGCCAACCTGAGACGGTCAGCCATCCAGCCAAGGACTTGCACCCATTCAGCTTTGGTGCAAAAGGATGATTCATCCATCAATGGACTACCATTCTCATCCTCCTTCTCACCCTTGGATGAGCAGGCCATCGACGATCCATGCTGAGAGCTATGGACAAAACTTCCAATACGAAGCGGATCCATGACTCGACTACTTGCGGCTCCAGTATCTGGCGAATCGCCAGATACGGATTCACCGCAATCCATCGGCTCCAGCACAGAAGCCGGGACTACGGCAGGAGATGGAACTCCGAGAGGGGTCGTCATAACCGCCTCCGTGATGCCGACGGGAGCCGTAACATGGGTCTAGTGGCAATCCGGACTGAGTGAAATCCGGGTGAAAGATGCCTGACGGAACGTTGACATCTCCACCCGGCTGGCAAACCCGTCCAAAACCCATGGGAGACCCGCGGGAGGTACCAGCATCTGCCACCTGAGAAAGTTCCAGCAAGCCAGTGTCTTCCATCAGGAGGATATCTTCCTCCTCCGCCGTTGGCTCTGGAGCCAAAGCAAGAGGAATGACAGGAGCTTGTCCCTCCGCAGAACTGGCCGGACCACCGTTAGGTAATCCTGCACCAGCCTGCATTGTCAGGATCGTGGACTGAAATGACGTGAACATAGCCTTGAATTGGGCCGCCCAAACACCCAAGGCTGAGTCCATCCGCTCATTCAGACGCTCTTCTAGACCCTTGACCGACGCCTGATCCACTTTGGCTGCCTTGTCCTTTGCGATCCTCTCCAAACGCGCATGCCGATCATGATCGAATTCTGCCACCAACTCCGACGACCACTTCGCACATACATCGCAAGGACTCCCAACCTTGCATTTTGGCCAGGCAACACAGTGATGGCCAGTGAACTTCCACTTCATGAAGCAGTTGTGGCGAGAGCATAATGTATCAGAAGGGGCTTTTCCTTGCCCCTTCACCTACTGTGAACACTGAATAAGAATTAATACGCTGCACATGATAAGATGATGAGGAGCAACGCGCACAATTTACTTGATTGTAATTCAAAATTGGTTACAAACATTAACTTTCTCTTAAATTAATGATCATCAAGAATTAGGCAGGAAATATTTGAAAATTTTTTGAGTTAAAATTTTATAAACATGACTTGGTAATTAGCTAGCGTAAAAATAGCCAAGAAATAAAGACTAATCGCTACATACACCCTCGGCAATGAAGCGAGAGCTAAAGAATGGCCTAAAACAGAGTGCATAAACACGCCAAGCCAAGACAAAACGTTAATCATGGGCGCCGCCATCTTGGCTACAGATGCATCCATCTTGGAAGGAACCGAGTCGCAAGAGAAATTAACTGAGTACCCAGATAAGATTAAACAGTTAACGGGTAACGGAGCGACTCCAACAATGGCTACCATTTTAAGACAATGTGCCAATTTAAAGAAAATTCAAACAGTCATTACGGCACGAATGTATAAATTCTAGATTGATACAACCTGCCCCTGTGATGATTTTCCTTTGCCTTCCATGGAACCAGCAACGATTTGCGCAAACAACGCTTAACTTCGTCGAAAATTGCAAAATTCTAGAGCTAAAAAAACCGCGACTATAAAGTCCAGCAAAATAGACGAATCTGACTGTGATTGGGAATTGACTCGGTACCTGGGGCTACGGTAATTCCCAGACACAGTATGGGCAGGAACATGGAGAGTGCGGAGTTTTTAATTGTTTATTTTGAGCTAGATTAGATAGGACATTCTCATAATAGAACATCTGGTAAGTATTATTCGAAGTAGAATACCAATGCACTTAGTGACCCCATGACTTAGATACTTGAACCTCTGAGGTGAAACTAAATCTACTTCTAGCCCAGCACAAATTGAATGGATATACCAATTCTCATCATTCAACTTTCTTGCATTCCAGAGTTATGGTAAAAATGTTTATTCTGGTATGTTCTTAGTGACCATATGAAATGGATATTTGAACCCTTGAACTCAACATAAAAATATTTCTAGCCAGACAAAATATGAATGGATATAGCAAATTTGGTGATTATAATGTCTTACATTCCCGAGTTATGGCCAACAATGTGCATTCTGGTATCCAGTCAGTGACCTAAATACATGACCTTTGACCTCAAACTCAAATTATGTTAAGCCACGCACAATATGATTGTATGTACAAAATTTGGTGATTATAGCTTCATACATTCCGGAGCGACGAACAAACATACAAATAGACAGACAGACAGACAGATGGCACCGACTGCAATACTCTCACCGGCATTCAACGATGTGAGTAATTATAGGACTGAAAAACTTAAACTGTCACCAGAAGCAGATGACATCAGGACACATAAAATACCAGATAAAGAGTTTTATGTTTAATACCACTGACTTATAGTATATAAGAATTTCACAATAAGAAAGCCTATGTCTTTAATGATAACGTTTCCATGTCCATTCATGCCTGATAATGTTTGATAACTGCACCGTACAAAGAAATATGAATGCTTAATGCACCAAATTATATAAATAATGTGTTGCCAGATTGACCGTTGGTCTTTATCTAACACACCTACCGCTGGGGGCAGAGCCGAATGTAAATGTCTTCTTGCACTCCACAATCATATGGGTAACCCACATACCGAAGTTGGTTGAATTCCATCCACCAGTTTCAGAGGAGTTACATTGTAATAAATTTCTTGATGCTTTGACCCACCTTCCACCAACCTCTGGGGTGGAGGCAAACGTAAAGCGTCGTCACGCAATCAGCAATTACATGGGCAACCCACATCCCAAAGTTGTTTTAATTCAGCACAATGGTTTGGGAAGAGACAGCGTCATGGACAGTTTTTAGGATATTTGACCTTTAAACCCTGCCCCCGACCCCATTGGGAGCAGAGATAAACCTAAATGTCATCACGCAATCCACGATTATATGGGTAACTCACATACCAAGGGTTTGGAAGATGTGACGGACAGCTTTCAGGATATTTAAACTTTTGCCATGACCCCTGACCCTCAGGGGGGCCAGAAACAAACTTAAATGTTGTCTTGCCAAGCAAAAATCATATGGGCAATGCCCATAACAAATTTGGTTGAATTTCACTCAATGTTTTGGGAGGAGATAGCGTGACAGATGGATGGATGGAGTCAATTATAATACACCAGATGCTCTCTTTAAAATGTGTTAGATAATGAAATGTTGACAATTCCATATTTTCTAATATAAATAAAATTTTGGCTGGGTAACACAAAACTATTTCATTGCAGTTAGTCTGGAAATGACTAAGTAAAATGTAAGAATATTTGATCATCAGTCTTACCATCTCCAGTTTCTTGATGTAGCTGTATGTAAGTAAGTCAGCTTCAATGAGATCAGAGGTCATATCTATAGAAACACCAACCAGATTCTTCCAGAAGATATCAAGTAGGTCAAAACCCAAAGGAATGTCAGCACGAATGGTGATGCCAAGCAACTGTGAGAAATAAAAGCATTAGACATTAAACAAGCTTCCCAAGAATGCCAAGCAGCATGTATTGATTACATGCAAATATCAGTATTTCAACCAGAAGCATGAAAAATATGACAATACAAATATTTGTGCAAATAAAATCCACCAATAACAAAAGATCAATTCTGATTGTTCGATGACAACCATGACTTTTCACACAACTTCCCCTACAGAAACATTACTCTTTCTTAGTTGCTAAAATCACAAATGTTTTAAGTTTCAGCCTGCTCATTTTAGCAGTTCCTGACTTGATGCTATAATTAGAATGACTGTGGCCTGCGAGTTGAGCCCTTTGTTTTTCCGCATATCACACATATTGTAAGGTATGGTATGGTACAATACGGTGTACAGTACAATATGATACAGTGTGGTATGGTAAAGTATGGTACGGTATGGCAACATTCCACTCATTGGCTTAAAAAGGAAACAATTGTCACTCACGTAAAAGTATGGAAGAGAATATGAAGATCATTTTCATTATGCTGGAGACTGGATGCAATGATTGGATATATAACACATACTATGTAACGTTTTATTGAGATTGAATAAATCCTTGATGAATTAGACGGCCATTGAAAAACTTTGATTCTTCTAATTCTTGGTGCACGGCGGACATCAGATGGAGGACAAAACCTGGATCACTATGTGGAGCCATCCTTAGCTTCATAATGGGATTGACAATAATTGGTCAGTCCAGATGACCACCTGATAAAGTGACCAAACAGGATCTCTTGAGGAAACTTGGATCACATATATCTATGGCTATTAGAGACATACATCTATGGCTAATAGAGCTAGGAATGAAGGACTTTTGGACTTTTTTCGGATCCCGAGATGAAGGACCAAAGTTGTTGAATCTTAGTGTATGCTAACAACGATTCTTGTGTTACAATATGATCCTAATCGGATTGGTAGTTTCTGGGATATGTATAGATCTATAATTTGATTGGATATGGATCCAGTGTTTTAAATTCAGATTAGGACAAAATCCTAAGTAATGGCAGCAACCTACTTTATGTCAAAATTTGAACCAAATTGGATTAGTAGTTTGTAGATACGGTACTGCTCCATGGAGCCGCATGCACATGGGCCCATTCACCCGCATGCACATATACAGGACGAATACTAGAGATGAAATTCTAATGCATGGGAACACTCTATTTTGTTAAAATATAAATTTAATCTGCTCAATAGTTGTGAGAAACTGTCCTGGACTAAACGAAATCTAGGATTTCTTTTTTCACGAGAGAGTTGATACTTACCTCCCTAATACTTTTGATATTGCTAAATATTGGCTTTCACTCAATAAACACTCAGATTTAAAACAGTTAGGTGCCCCTACTGGGCAGGGAGTCAGAGCGTAGTCCGGCGGATGCCAGCCCCACCTCCGCGCATGCGCAGACTAGCACTTCCTCTGACTAGATTATTGGCTGACACACATGCAACTATTAAGAGCCTGAAGACCGAGCCTCTGTGGGGTGGAGAGGCCGGGTCCGTATCTAGGGAGGTAAGTATCAACTCTCTCGTGAAAAAAGAAATCCTAGATTTCGTTTATTTCACTTCAAGAGTATACTTACCTCCCTAATACTTTTGATATTGCCAGAATTCGAAAGTGAATCTGGCGGGAGGGAGGCGAGGTCAAAAGACCAGCTCATCCCTATACGCTTTTCTGCGTTTAAGGCACTTAAACTTCTGAAACTGTAAGAAAAAACAGTCAGGATTTGACTAACCATCGGATAACACCACCGATGTATGAGAGATGACCGAATGTCATATGCGCTCCCCCCCCCCTCCTTCCTGGGAGGAAGAGTCGACTGACCTCAATGTCCTATACGCTCTCTACGTACAAGTGCCATGTACTACAGGACAGAGACGAAAAAGCTCCATTTTCGTAACTCTCAACAATGAACCACACAAATACACAAACCATCACCATATTAATAACGGGTAATCGTGACAATACAATCAACAACGGACAACACATGAACAAGACTGACCTTGTTGAAAATGGCTGCTGACATCATCTTCCCATCGGTAAAGACTGATGCAGGCCCAAAAAAGTGGGTGTTTCCATAAATTAATTGTGATATATATAAGTAATGAGGAAATCACCTCAAAAAATATAAACCGATTTATTTTTTCAAAACCGACAAGGCGAGAGGATTAGAGGTGTCACGGAGATAATGGTCTGTAAAACTTGACTCACAGTGCCACTGAGCCACCGACATAATATCATCCACAGGGACCCCATTAAATAGGGCCGTGGATGTCACTACGCCGCGGACACTGTGAGCCTTGGCCACGTCAACCTGCTTCCCGGTGGCGGATTTATGGCAAAACTGAATGCATTCCACAATCCACCTGGAAATGGTGTCCTTAGAAGCCCTCCCATGGGGTTCAATATATGACAACCATAACGCTGACTGGTCGGTGCGCCATGCCGCCGTACGTTGTTTGTACCGGCGCAGCGCCCGGACGGGACACCATGCTTTAGAATTAGGATCATATCTAGTTAAAGCAGGCAAAATAATAGGTTGACCTGGATATTTCAACGACTGATTTTTAGCCAAGAAATTAATCCTAGGTAGCAGCTTAAGGCCTTCCCCTGAAACCACAAAACGGTCATCCTCGGCTGATAAGGCATGAATCTCACTCCTACGCCTAGCCGAGGCCGCAGCAATTAAAAACACAGTCTTCAGTGTTAATAGTTTCATAGAAATGGAACTAAGTGGTTCAAAAGGCTTATCACCTAGTACTTGAAGCACTAGCGATAAACTCCAAGACGGAATCACCGGTGGATTCCTTGGTCTTAGATTGCCCATGCCTTTAATTAATACATTCAATGTATTTACTTCATCACTTCCCCTCTTAGCCAAGCAAGGAATAACAGACATTAATGCTGACTTATAACCAGCAATAGAGTTAGGCTTGAGGCTATAGGCATCATAGAGGTGACAGAGGAAATCAGCTACTACTTGAATAGATGAATCCATTGGATCAATACATCTTTTTGAGCACCATTCTGCAAATCTGTTGATTTTATAATTATATGCTCTGGAGGTTGACCCCCTCCTGGCTTTGGCCATAAACATGGCTGCTTGCTCAGAAAAGCCCTCCTTAATTCTAGATTCCTTGACAACATCCACGCAGTCAATCTGAACATTGACGGATTGTTGTGAAGGGCCTTGCCCTGGAAGATAATATCGTCCATCAGAGGCAGAGGAACCGGATTGCAGACCAGAAGGTCCAGCAGATCCGTATACCATGATCGGCTTGGCCAATCCGGGGCGATCAGAAGCACTTGGCATTCCTCTTGTCTGATTTTCTGAAGAATTTTTGGAATCAGGATTGCTGGAGGGAATGCGTATGCATACATTCTCCCCCAGCTGATAGCTAACGCATCTGTTGCGAAAGCGCTTGGATCCGGAATCGGAGAGACGTACGTCGTCATCTTCGCATTCTTCTTCGTTGCGAACAAATCGATGTTGGGTTTCCCCCAATGGTCGAACAGACGATCCGCCACACATTGATTTAGTTGCCATTCCGTGGGTAAAACACTCATCCTTCGGCTCAATGAGTCTGCTAGCAGGTTTAACCTTCCCGGAATATGAACTGCTTTCAAGGTAATCTGGTGATCCAGACACCAACAAAGCAGTTTCCATGTCATCATACAGAGACTGGGCGACTTCGTTCCGCCCTGGCGGTTTATGTAAGTCACAACTGTTGAGTTGTCTGAACGAATAAGAACAATCTTGCCCTGAACTTTCTGTAAGAAATGTTCCAGGCCCAGGACTACTGCTCTTAGCTCCAGTAGATTTATATGTTCCTGTGACTGTTCCAGATTCCAAAGCCCTGATATCGTGGATTCTTCCAGGCAAGCTCCCCAGCCCTCCATCGATGCATCTGTATACACAGTCACCTGAGGGTGGGGAGGGGTTAGCAAAACCCCCGGCAAGAGATTCTCTGTATTCAACCACCATTGCAGGTGGTGAATCAGAGGCGCCAACACTGACACATTCGAGTCCAGCGAACCTGTACTCTGGGTCCATTGTGTCATGAGAAACAACTGGATCGGCCGCCTGCGTAAGGCGGCCTGAGGAATGACTGGTTCCAACGAAACCATCAACCCCAGCATTCTCAAGTAAACCCGTGCCAGGACATGACGACTGTCGCACACTGACTGAATCAACGAGATGAGTATTTGAACTCTCTCCTGAGTAGGATAAACATATCCTGTCTCTAGATCGAAGAACATCCCCAGGTAAACAAACTTCTGGGATGGAGTCAGCTCTGATTTTGGGAAATTGATCATCCAGCCCAAGTCTGTGAGAATTTTCAAAACAATCTCCAGATTGGCGGACAAACTTTCCCGGGTGTGCGCTTTCAACAGCCAGTCGTCTATGTACGTGTGGACTGCTATGCTTCTCCTGCGGAGGTATGCTGTGATCGCAAGAACCACACGGGTGAAAACCCGAGGAGCCGTGGAAATTCCGAAGGGCAACACCCTGAATTCCCACTGTCTGCCCTGGAATGCAAATCTCAGGAAGCGACAGAAACTCCCGTGGATGGGGATGTGGAAATAAGCGTCCTTCAAATCTATCGACGCCGTCCACATCCCCCTCTCCAACCCCGCCAACACCGAGCGCACCGTTTCCATCTTGAAACTGGGCGTCTCGATGAACTTGTTCAATGGCTTGAGGTTGAGAATCGGTCTCCACCCACCGGTGCGTTTTGTTACTAAGAACAGGGTTGAATAGAAGCCCGGACACCTTTGTGCCGGCTGAATAGCTCCCTTTTGTATGAGGGAATTTATCTCCTCCTCGATACACAACCTTTGCTCTGGATCTCTCGGAATGGGAGTCCAGATTGGCACCAGAGACAGTCGCGACGGCGGGCCTGTCACCCACTCTGGATGATACCCGACGGAAAGCCATCGCAAGACTAAACGGTCCTGAGTTAACCGTTCCCACTCTTGCATGTGGCCGGCTAGCCGGCCTCCCACCGGCCCACCTAGGGACCGCGGTGGACACGAGGCATGCAAGAGCGGCACTGTCTCCGCCGCCATACACACCGGAGTGGTTCTTACCGCGGTAAGCGTCCTGTCAGGACCGATAACCACGCCCAGATCCTCGCGCGACCCGCCCCGCCCCGCGCGCACCTCGGTGCGCGGGCGGCTGCCTGGCTGACGGCGGCTGAGGAACCTGCGCCCCCCTCGCTGCTGGCCGAATCGCACGCGGCCGAGGCCGACGCTGCGACGGTGGCTGGCCACTGACCTGGCCAGCACCACCTCGAGCCTGCAGGGGACGATACGCCGGGGCCGCGGCGCGAGCGTTAGCACGACGCAGCACATCAAACTGCTCGCGCAGCGCCCTCTGGTTATTCACCAGGGTGACCGTCTCCTGGAGGTGGCGACATCCCTCACCTCCAAAAAGACCAGGGCCCGTCATAGGCGTACGCAGTAGCCTATTGTACAGGTCCTGAGACGGGCACAGATTGTCCAGGGCAAACGTGCGTCTTGCCCTGACACTCCTGGTCACCGCCCGAGTCACACAGTCCAGCGCCAGGTTAATACCATCCTGGATGGTTCGCTGGACAGTGACCGGACTTGGGTGGCGCGATGCGGATGCCGTTACTACCCCCTGTAACAGCTGGGAGACGTGGGACAGAGCGGCAATCGAAGCCCTCCCACTCTCCTCCGCATCACGCAACGCGGTATTCGCCGAACGCAACGCGTTCGCGCACAAGACACCCGTGTCAGAACGGGTGCCTGGCCGCGCATCCTCACCCAAAGCCGCGCGGTCATCCACGCCGGGCTTGGGTACCACACCGTACCGCTGGTAATCCAGGGGCACGATGCGACAACGCCTGGCCACCTCGCGAGGGGCCTTCGCGAGACGTCCACTCGACTTAATGGACGACTCCGCCGCCTTGAACATGTCAACGACATGCTCCGCCAGCGGCAGAGAAGGCATAGCGTTAGCAGTCGGTTTCCCAGCTAACCACGGCGTGTGAACACGCTGGCTAGCCGACTGCTCCACGGGCAGATCAGGCCTAACGCTCACCAACCACTGGCAAGCGTCATACCAATCCTCCTCCGTGGCTAACTGCGAGCGCTCTACAAGACGGGGTCCTTCGTCTTCCTCCTGAGCGCAAGCAGTAGAGCTTGACGGCGGGTATGCTGATACACCTGGCAAGCCAGGGAAAACACGCGGGCCTGACAGCACCGGCATGAGAATATCACTGGTTTGACCAGGAGCAGGCACCGTGGCAGAGCGCGGGGTATATATAGGCTCACCACGGGCCCGGCCAGCACCAGCAACACCCTCGGCAAGCCGAGGTATGCGGTACCGCTGGCCATCAGCAGCGCCCTGGGCCACCACCTGAGCCGCGGACTTTACTCCAGGGTGAGTAAAACCGTGGAACAAGGCGCCTGTATTCCCCGCGAGGGGTGCACAAACGTCTTCATCCATGTCCACGTCGTCAGACGGCGACCCTAGCAGGTAATCCTCATTACCCTGGTCAGAAAGATTAGACCCCGGGTTAGCAAAGAGAGCTAACCCGGGCTGACCAGGAACGGTGCCATAGGAGGTACTGGCCACCGCGGCGTGCGGATACCCCTGGACTGATAAGCAGCCAGCGGGTTCCAGCGACAACCGTCCACGGTCCCCTATCGGCGCGGCAATAAGCCTGCTGCCAGGGCCGTGGAACGCCCCCTCTAATGGGGCCACCTCTGAATCGTCGGACAACGGAAGCGGACTAAGGAAAATCGATCCAGAGGCGGGGATTACCTGCTCCGAAGCCGATGATGAGGACAGTAAAGGATTTGGTCCAGGAAGCATGCCACGAAGCAACCCTGGAACCAAATCCTTTATTGTCCTCTTCATCTCTCCCAACATCTCGGTCCGGAAGGCCTCCATATCCACCGCGGACGAGACCTTCCCCTTACCCTTCCTACTTACAACCTCTCGTTTCCGCTTCTTCTTCTTCTCCTCCTCTACCACCTTGTCCGTCGCCTGTAAACAGCACAAGAATTCGGACATTAACTCGCCCCCCCAGTGCTTACATACGTCACAATTAACCAATGGACCACAAGGGCTACATTGACAGCACAGATGCGGCCAGAACTTATCCGGCAGAAAACGACCACAGGACGCGCAACCCGGTCCCTGAAACAGGGCAAAGGACAAGGAGTATGAGCAACTAGTTAAGCTTAGAAACTCAATCCAACTCAAAGAGAAGGAAAACGATCATAAAGATCAATATACATCAGAAACCAGCATAGCGCTTGAATTGCTGATAAACACATAGCCAGGCTGATTATGACGTCATTAATCCCGTGACAGGAAAAATTCGATCCCAACAAAACATCCAAGTGCAAGGACGAATTGTATGCTGAATGGATAAGTTGACTACACAACCATCAGATACATATAGATAACTCTTTTCTGGCAAAAATGTTAATTATCTCCCTTTGTTTGTTTACAATAATTAACATCACCACATTATCAATAACTAGATACCTGACACTTTGTATAGACAAACCATCCAACGTGACGAACCGGAGAACTCCACCATCTGCACGCCTCTTAACTCTCTCCACCTCATGGGGAAGGAATTGGTTCAAGAGGGCAAAGTGAGAAGACCTTTATACTAGGCCTCCAACTCACTGGACATATTTTTCATTTGGTTAGATAACCTAACAGTGTTAGTAGGAAATGGAACCATGGTGGAGAGAAAACTAACTCTCAGCAACTGTGATTGTCACCACCCAGCGTCATACAGACCTGTGGACATAAACAGAAAGAGAAATTAGTCCTAGGAAGCACCGAGTTGACCTAAACCAACTAACTAAGGCGCTTATCACGGTAAACGCGAGTCCCGGAAACACAATACACCGGGAAGAAAACTCGCTAATTTTACTAGAAGTCACCTGATTTAAAGGTCCTAAGTCCTTCTTTGGCGAATTGAAACCCCCCGCCATCCAAAAAAGTGACTATCACACCAACCAACACCACTTAAACTAGTTTAAGATAAAGAAAAGCTTCAGCACAAAAAGACATGTGTGAACTCTCTGCCAATAATCTAGCAAAGAGGAAGTGCTAGTCTGCGCATGCGCGGAGGTGGGGCTGGCATCCGCCGGACTACGCTTTGACTCCCTGCCCAGTAGGGGCACCTAACTGTTTTAAATCTGAGTGTTTATTGAGTGAAAGCCAATATTTAGCAATATCAAAAGTATTAGGGAGGTAAGTATACTCTTGAAGTGAAAAGACAGACGCATGGACAGATGGGCGGGCAGACAGATAAACAAACAACCACTGATAGAGTATTGGTGTAGACAGACATGTGAACTTATGCCATGTTGATTGTCCATCAACGCTACAGCATTGGTGAAGACAGACGGATAAATAAGATAGTATTAAGGAAGGGTGGGCGAGACACAAGATTCTCAGAATACAAGTTTGACTCATCGTTTTAATATAAACACTGTTTTAATTGGAGACCCTGGAAAAGATGTCATAAAACCTAATTAGTATTATAAGAACTACATAGGTACCTGTCCAAGGAAATGTATCAGTTTTTCCTCTGGGTATGTCATGTGCCCAGGTCGCAATAACCACTTTCCTTTGTTGTGTCCTCCACCTGCACTGGGACAGAGCAGTAACATAGACACTATTGAGCTTTGTAATTCATGAGCCACTTGCCACAGAAACTGTCGGAAGGAACCACCTGAAATATCAAAGAGAAAGCAATATACAAACTGTACTCTTAGCGACATAGGTCACATCACCATACTTTATGTAACACAATCCACCACGGCAATGCATAGAGTATACAAACAGCATCTCCCTAAGACCACTATAGCAGCATGATACACTGCTCACAGAGAGACACATAAACTTTAAAAAGCTTTGATGAACTTAGGGTGTAATGTAAATTGTAATCCTAAATGTATTGTATTTACTAGTTAAATATGCTAAAATAGGATGATCATCACCGGATTTCGTGATTTACGGAACTTGACCAGTTTTGCAGCTTTATACTAGTTGATAAATTATATTAGTTGATTGTTGTAAAATAATAACAAAATTGGCCAAACTTGTAAAGTACACAAGAATGTAATCATTTTCTGAAAGAAACTTCAGAAAATTGGACGCAACTTCTATTAGATACGTTTACTGTGTGGAAACTGCAAAGAAATAAGCTGGGACAAATCTAAGTAATTGCGTTGTGACTACTATTAAGGATATGTCTTTATGTTGGTGAAATACAGTGGTATAGAGGGCAAAATACAATACTCACTATTTCCATGTACTTCCTCCCCAGTCATTCGGACATTAAATGCATATGTTGGGTCACCGCCTGCTGCTAAACGCACACATAGCTGACTTGAGGATACACTGGCCAGCTGTCTGTATGCCTGGCAGAATACACTGTCTACACTCTTCTTCTTCTCGGCTACAATACAAGAAGGACTCTATCATGGCTGAGCTTATATGTACACTTATTCCATACACATTCAAATAAATATTGTAGATTGAAGTGGAGAACAGAAGCTATATGCAATGTCAACTCTGTTTGAGAGCACATGTCTTAGCCGCTGGTCACCACACACTCACTAGTCTTCATCTAGAATTGGCAAAGACACATATCATAGACTACCATCACCTTTCTATGATGTATGGAACTCCATATGATTATGATTAGTACTTGACACAACATTACTGTTGTGATATGATGTCAGTCAAGAAGTAAGCGATTAAGATAGAATTAGCATAACAATAACATAACATTTCATGTACCTCCTATTGTCTCCAATGGATCAAGAGTTATCTCTGGAGCTGCCTGGTAGGGTTTTCTCTGTGCACTGGCATTCAAGATTCTATTCAATAAGTTAATCTTTGTATCATAGAATATTAGGCCTCTTGCTCGTGACAAGACTGCCGCCGTGCTGCGACTGTATATATGAGCGGGTCGCAGATCAACCAATGGCAAGAAGAATGTCTCTAAAGTGCTGTTCAGGGATTGGATAAGAGTGAAATTCAGGCGAATACTTTCGATCGGCACTCCTGAAAATAGTACACATAATTCATGAATAAGGCAGCAATAGCTTCTAGTCAACTCAATATTTTAAATGTTTAACAGATTATTTCTAACAATGTGAAGAATTCATTGAATCTCATTTATAGCCTGGGAAGAGTGACAGAACACTGGGTAGGCACATACAGACATACAAGAGCTATTACAGATGGATAACATTTTAGACAATTCAGTTGAAAACCTGATCTAGGTTAACATAAGTTCTGGTTTTCACCATTCAATTCACCTTGTAGAGGTGAATATCTTTCATTGGTTAGTTCTTCCTCAGAGATGTAAATTTCATGAGGATGAAGACGTGCAGGTGACACGGCTAGACGTCGACAGAATGCATTGACAAAGTTGACGAGAGCGCAATTCATTTCATATGTCCAGGATTTAGACATGTACTGTGCTTGGTTGTTGTCAATGCATGTACACCTAAAACATAGAATAGATCAATTTAAAGTAAACTAAATTTTTGGGTTTACTAAGCATGCTATAACTAAGGATCTTACTTATTTAACCACTACCTGAATATAGATTTATGAAACTGTATAAACGAAATCACAGATTTCTTTTTTTACCGAGAGAAACCTTACTTACCTCCCTAACGCTCTTTGATATTTCCAAATAACACAACCGATGGCTGAGAGAAGAGCATATGTCATATGCGCTCACCCCCCCCCCCACCCCTTTTTCTTGGGAGGAAGACACAATGACCTCAATGTCCCATACGCTCTCTATGTAGTGCCATGTACTATAGGACATTAAAGGAAATGGCTTCATTTTCGTATACTCTCAAGAATAAACCACATAAAACACGTACCATCACCATATTAACAAGCATTCTGTAAGTATTGCTTTGCAATACATGTCCCCTACCTGGTGGTATAAATCTTTAGAGATTGACAGGCAAAAATTTCATTAAAAATTGTCAAAAGCAGCTGAAACTCAAACTTGATCTGTAACGTCTCATAACATAGCAATAAACCAAGTCTCAGTTATATATGGTGAAATAAACGAAATCTCAGATTTCTTTTTTCACGAGAGAGTTGATACTTACCTCCCTAATACTCTTTGATATTGCTAAATATCGGCTTTCACTCAATAAACACTCAGATTAAAACAGTTAGGTGCACCTACTGGGCAAAGAGTCAGAGGGCAGTCCGGCAGATGCCAGCCCCACCACCGCGCATGCGCAGACTAGCACTTCCTCTGACTAATTTATTGGCTGACACATGCAACTAACAAGAGCCTGAAGACCGAGTCTCTGTGGGGTGGAGAGGCCGGGTCCATATTAGGGAGGTAAGTATCAACTCTCTCGTGAAAAAAGAAATCTGAGATTTTGTTTATTTCACTTCAAGAGTATACTTACCTCCCTAATACTATTTGATATTCCCAGAATTCGACAGGGCATTCGGCGGGAGGGAGGCGAGGTCAAAAGACCAGCTCTTCCCTATGCGCTTTTCTGCGTTTAAGGCACTTAAACTTCTGCAACTGTGTGAAAACACAGTCAGGATTTGATAAACATCGGCTAACTCAACCCGATGGATGAGAGATGACCGAATGTCATATGCGCTTCCCCCCCCCCCCTTCCTGGGAGGAAGACTTGAATGACCTCAATGTCCCATACGCACTCCATGTACAAGTGCCATGTACTATAGGACAGGTGACGAAAAAGCGCCATTTTCGTATACTCTTAATAATGAACCACATAAAACACATACCATCACCATTTTAATAACAAAGGGTCACGTGACAATACAATTAACAATGAACAACACATAAACAAGACTGACCTTGTTGAACTTAGCTTCTGACATCATCTTCCCAGTGGTGAAGGCTGATGCAGTCCCAAAAAGTGGTTGTTCCCATTAATTAATTGTAATATATACAAGTAATGAGGAAGCCTCATCAAAAATGTACACCTGATTATTTTTCAAAATCGATATGGCGAGAGGATTTGAGGGGTCACGGAGATAATGGTCTGTAAAACTTGACTCACAGTGCCACTGAGCTACCAACATAATGTCATCCACAGGGACCCCATTAAATAGGGAAGTGGAAGCCACTACACCCCGGACACTGAGCCTTGGCCATGTCAACTTGTTTACCTGTGGCAGATTTATGACAAAATTTAATACATTCTACAATCCACCTGGAAATGGTGTCCTTAGACGCCCTGCCATGGGGTTCAATATATGACAACCATAACGCTGACTGGTCCGTCCGCCACTCCTGAGTACGTTGTTTGTACCAGATCAGTGCTCGGACTGGACACCATGCTTTAGAATTAGGATCATATCTAGTTAAAGATGGCAAAAAAATAGGTTGACCTGGATATTTCAAATCCTGATTTTTAGCCATGAAATTAATCCTAGGTAGAAAAGCTTATGGCCTTCCCCTGTAACCACGAAACGGTCTTCCTCGGCTGATAAGGCATGAATTTCACTCCTACGCCTAGCCCATTTTCATAGAAATGGAACTAAGTGGTTCAAAAGGCTTATCACCTAGTACCTGAAGCACTAGAGATAAACTCCAAGACGGCATCACAGGGGGATTCCTTGGTCTTAGATTGCCCATGCCTTTAATTAATACATTTAATGTATTTACTTCATCACTTCCCCTATTAGCCAAGCAAGGGATAACTGTCATTAAAGCTGATTTATAAACAGCAATAGAGTTAGGCTTGAGGCTATAGGCATCATACAGGTGACAGAGGAAATCAGCTACTACCTGAATAGATGAATCCATTGGATCAATACATCTTTTTGAGGACAATTCTGCAAATCTGTTGATTTTATAATTATATGCTCTGGAGGTTGACCCCCTCCTGGCTTTAGCCATAAACATGGCTGCTTGCTCAGAAAAGCCCTCCTTAATTCTAGATTCCTTGACAACATCCACGCAGTCAATCTGAACATTGACGGATTGTTGTGAAGGGCCTTGCCCTGGAAGACAATGTCGTCCATCAGAGGCAGAGGAACCGGATTGCAGACCAGAAGGTCCAGCAGATCCGTTTACCATGATCGGCGTGGCCAATTTGGGGCGATCAGAAGCACTTGGCACTTCTCCTGTCTGATTTTCTGAAGAATTTTTGGAATCAGGATTGCTGGAGGGAATGCGTATGCATACATTCTCCCCCAGCTGATAGCTAACGCATCTGTTGCGAAAGCGCTTGGATCTGGAATCGGAGAGACGTATGTCGTCATCTTCGCATTCTTCTTCGTTGCGAATAAATCTATGTTGGGTTTCCCCCAATGGTCGAACAGATGATCCGCCACACATTGATTTAGTTGCCATTCCGTCGGTAAAACACTCATCCTTCGACTCAATGAGTCTGCTAGCAGATTTAACCTTCCCGGAATATGAACTGCTTTCAAGGTAATCCTGTGATCCAGGCACCAACAAAGCAGTCTCCATTTCATCATACAGGGACTGGGCGACTTCGTTCCGCCCTGGCGGTTTATGTAAGTCACTACTGTTGAGTTGTCTGATCGAATAAGAACACTCTTGCCCTGAACTTTCTGTAAGAAATGTTCCAGGCCCAGGACTACTGCTCTTAACTCCAGGAGATTGATATGTTCCTTTGACTGTTCCAGATTCCAAAGCCCTGATATCGTGGATTCTTCCAGGCAAGCTCCCCACCCCTCCATCGATGCATCTGTATACACAGTTACTTGAGGGTGATGAGGGGTTAGCATAACCCCCGCCAAGAGATTCTCTGTCTTCAACCACCATTGAAGGTGGTGAATTAGAGGCTCCAACACTGACACGTTTGAGTCCAGTGAACCTGTACTCTGGGTCCATTGCGTCGTGACAAATAACTGGATCGGCCGCCTGCGTAAGGCCGCCTGAGGAATGACTGGTTCCAGAGAAACCATCAACCCCACCATTCTCAAGTAAACCCGTGCCAGGACATGACGACTGTTGCACACTGACTGTACTACTGAGATGAGTATCTGAATCCTCTTCTGAGTAGGATAAACATATCCTGTCTCTAGATCGAAGAACATTCCCAGGTAAACAAACTTCTGGGATGGAGTCAGCTCTGATTTTTGGAAATTGATTATCCAGCCTAAGTCTGTGAGAGTTTTCAAAACTATCTCCAGATTCGCCGATAAACTTTTCCGGTTGTGTGCTTTTAACAGCCAGTCGTCTATGTACGTGTGGACTGCTATGCTTCTCCTGCGGAGGTATGCTGTAATCACAAGAACCACTCTGGTGAAAACCCGAGGAGCCGTGGAAATTCCGAAGGGTAACACCCTGAATTCCCACTGTCTGCCCTGGAATGCAAATCTCAGGAAGCGACGGAAACTCCTCGCTATAGGGATGTGGAAATAAGCATCCTTCAAATCTATTATATTCCCCTCTCCAACCCGGCCAACACCGACTTCAGTCTCCATCTTGAAACTGGATGTGTCTATGAACTTGTTCAATGGTTTGAGGGTGAGAATTGGTCTCCACCCTCCGGTGCTCTTTGTCACCAGGAAAATGGTTGAATAGAAGCCTCGGTATTTTTGTGCCGGTTTAATTGCTCCTTTTAGTATGAGGGTATTTATTTCCTCCTCTATATACAACCATTGATCTGGATCTCTTGGATTTTGAGTCCAGATCGGTACCAGAGACAGCTGCGATGGCGGGCCTGCTATCCAGTCTGGATGATACCCGACTGAAAGCCATCGCAATACTAAGCGGTCCTGAGTCAACCGCTTCCACTCTTGCTTGTGGTGGGCCAATCGGTAACCCCCTCCCACTGGCCCACCTAGGGAGAGAGGTGGACATAAGTAGCGCAAGAGTGGCACTGTCTCCTGGTCCAGAAGCACTGGAGTGGTTCTTACCGTGGCAACCGACCCTTCAGGTATGGTTACCGCAACCAGATCCTTACGTGCCATGGCCCGCACCTTGATGCGCGGGCTGGCTGCGCTGGAGGAGCCTGTGCCCCCCTCGCTGCTGACCTGGCCACCGCGAGCCTGCAGGGGATGATACGCAGGGGCAGCTGCGCGAACACTCAAATTGCTCACGCAATGCCCTCTGGTTATTGACCAGGGTGACCGTCTCCTGGAGGTGCTTACATCCCTCACCTCCAAAGAGACCAGGACCTGTCATAGCTGTACACAGCAGCCTATTATACAGGTCCTGGGATGGGCACAAGTTGTCCAAGGCAAACGCGCGCCGCGCCTGGACACTCCTGGTCACAGACCGAGTTAAACCATCCAGAGCCAGGTTAATACCATCCTGGATGGGTCTCTGGACTGTTACCGGACTAGGCTGGCGCAATGCGGATGCTGTCACTACCCCCTGTAACAGCTGGCCGACATGCGAAAGCGTTGCAATAGACACCCTCGAACTCTCCTCTCCATCGCGCAATGCGATATTAGTCGAACGCAAAGCGCTCGTGCACAGCGCTCCCGTGTCAGACCGGGAGCCTGGCCGCGTATCCTCGCCTAGTGCAGCGCGGTCATCCGCACTTGGCTTAGGCACCACACCGTACCTCTGATATTCCTCAGGTACGATGCGACATCATTTTGCCAACTCGTGAGGGGCCTTCGCGAGACGTCCATGTGCCTTAATGGATGTCTGATGCCGTAAACATATCTACAATATGTTCCGCCAGTGGCAGAGATGGCATAACGGTAGTGCTGGCCATCGGATGCAGCCGGGCTACCTTCTGCACCGTGAATGCTACTCCTGCGTGAGTAGTCCTAAAGAAAATGTCACCCGTGCTCCCCGCGAGGGGTGCACGTACGTCAATCTCCATGGCCACAGTACCAAAAGGTGAACACAACAGATAATCCTTGTCTTCCTGGCCAGAAAGGTTAGACTCCGGGTCGGCGAAGAATGTCAACCCGACTGGCCAGGAAAGGAACCATAAGAGGTAGTGGTACCTGTAGGGTGCGGATAATCCTGGGAACCCGATAAGCAGGACCCAGGCTCCAGCGACTCCTGCCCACGAACAACCGGCGCGGCAAGCCTGCTGCCAGAGTTCTCATAGTGCGCTGCCCCCTCTAATGGGGCCACCTCTGAATCTTGGACGAAAACTGGTAAGTCCCTAAAGAGCACCGATTCAGAGGTGGGGATTATCTTCTCCGGAGAAGAAGACGACAATAAAGGATTTGGTCCAGGAAGCATGCCACGGAGCAACTCTGACACCAAATCCTTCATTTCTCCCATCATCTCAAGACGGAAGGCCTCCATCATATCCATGGTGGATGAGGCCTTCCTCTTACCCTTCTTAGCAAGACCATCTTTCCTCGCTTGACTCTCCTCCTTTAACGCCAATGATAGAAATTCAGACATTAGATCGCCCGCCGCTGTTTACAGATATCACAGTTTAGCAATGGACCACAAGGACTGCATTGAAAACATAGATGGGGCGGGGGGGCCGAATCTCTCTTTCAGAAACCTTCCAAAAGAAGGACAACCAGGCTTCTGAAAAAAGGCCAGAAGACGAAGACAATCAGAATTTTAGTTAATGAATTAGTAACTCAAAACCAAAATAAGAAAGAGGACAGTTGGACAAAACTTTATAATTGTTAATAAAGGTGCAAGGCTGATTATGATGTCATAACTTCAAAAATAAGAAGTTACTCCGACTCGAAAACAACATCCAGGTGTAAGGACGAATTGTATTCATATCCAGAACATACTAACTGGGAAGATCAGATAAACAATGATAAATTGGCAGCAGATTTCAGGAATATTTTCAAATAAAGTGAAGTGCCTAATATCATAACTAGAATACCTGCGTCTCTTAGCATAGACAAACCATCCGATCTGATGAACTGGAAGTTCCACCAATCTCTATGACCTATTAACTCTCTCCACCATAAAGGGGGAGGGGGGGAAGTGGACCAAGAGGGCAAAGTGAGATCTTATGAGACCTCCAATTCACTGGGCATAGATTTTGATTTTGTTACCTAACATATTAGTAGGAAATGGAACCTTGGTGGAAAGAAAAACAAACCCTCTGATGATGTGTTGTCCTATCCAATCATAGATAGATACCTGTGGACACAAACACAAAGAGAGATTAGCATTTCATAGTGCCATATAGAAATAAACCAGTTTTTTAAGAGCTTATCACGCCTAATCGCAAGTCCCGGAAACACATTACATCGAGACTAAAATGCTGAATCAGAGAAATATGTAGTTGAAATCACCTGATGACTTGGTCCTGGGCCCTCCTCGGCAACTTTCCATACTCGGACATAATCTCAGGTGATAACAATTTCAGAAACTGTCGACAACTAGCAAAAAACTTTTAGAAAAAATTAACGCATGCATCTCTTTGCCAATAAATTGGAAAAGAGGAAGCGCTAGTCTGCCCATGCGCGAGGTTGGGGCTGGCATCCACCGGACTGTCATCTGACTACCTGCCAAGTAGGGGCACCACACATTTTTAATCTGAGTGTTTATTGAGTGAAAGTCGATATTTGGAAATATCAAAGAGTGTTAGGGAGGTAAGTATACTCTTGAAGTGAAAAGGCTTGTGCCCAAGAATTGGGAAGATGGGTATGCAGGCTACACCCCACTGCTTCTAATGTACCACTCGCTCCATATCTTCCCTTTTAGTCATGCAGTCAGCGATTACTGGCTTCAAGAGATTATTCTTTTAAAATTCAACAACCCTCTCATATGGCTACCACTAGCTCGATATCCTCTTAGAAGGAATGAAAGCAGAAAACGAATACCTAGTAAAATGCAAGTCAAATCCACAAGCGAGTAGTGCCCTCCAAACTGCACGAATGTCTAACTTCGCCAGATCGACCACCATTTGTAGAAATCCTTCCAGAGTCAAGAAGCGCTCCTCTTCCTTGGCTATATACTGCAAAAAGAGACAAGGACATGAAACAAATCAAGAAGGGGCCTGTATCACACACCTGGAATTATTGACCACTGTCACAAACGAACAAAACGAGATGACCACTGGAAAAATGTACCAATCCAATATCGATGCAGAGGGATTAGACAAGTTTTATTAAAATTGGCCCAGTGGTTAATAAGTAGTCTTTCTATGATTCTCTCAGAAATTTGCAGAAAACACAAATATACAAGATGTCTACCAAAAACATGATATTTTGATTGATTCATGATGGACATGTTTTTTTGACATATCAACTTTGCATGGACAAATGTTAATGGCGCTTAGGCCCTAATCCTATCTCCCAAATTTCGGACCGATCCATTCAGCGGTTCTGGAGAATCCATTTTCGCGAAAACTAGGTCATCGGCCAAGGTATAAGCTCATTTGGCCTTTCACGCCAGGTGAGCTAATAAGGATCAAATAGACAGAAAACAAGCACTAGACAGTCTATTACAACAATCACTCATAATAACAAGAGGCCCAAGGGGCCTGTGTCGCTCACCTGGAGCACTATAAATTTTGTCAAAATTGTTGGTGGGTGATTTAGGAGTAGTCTTTTAAATGATTTTGTGGACATTTTGCAAGTCCAATATGGCCACCAAACACGCTACATTTTGATTGGTCCACTGTGGCCATGTTTTTGACGTAGCTCATTCTCTTGAACAAATTTTAATGGCACTCAGTGTCTAATCATATCTCCCAAATTTTGGCCAAATCCATTCAGTGGTTCTGGAGGTGTCGTGGCAAAAAATAGATTATCCAAGATGGCCGCCAAACCATTTGGCCAATCAAGTTCCCTTGTTTTCAGAAAAACTAGGTCATCCAAGATGGGCGCCGAACCATTTGGTCAATCACGACCTCTTGAACAAACTTGGCTTACCTCTTGCCCTAGATGATGTTTCATGAGTTTTGAATCGATTCCCCAAGTGGTTTCGGAGAAAATTTTTAAAGATGTTTCCTAAAGTCGGCCAAAATCAAAGATGGCTACTGGCCAAATTGGCTGATCGGGTTCATTTGAACAAACTTGGATCTCTGTGCCCTAAGGATGCTTCCTGCCAAATTAATAAAATCGGCCTAGTAGTTCTCGAGAAGACATTTTACATTTCCCATTGCTTTAGTATGGGGGGAGCCTTTGGAGGGAAAATAATCCAAGATGGCTGCCTAACCGCTCAGAATACCAAAAAACATATATAAAACCAATTTTGGCCTCGAAATCAACCAAATAAAAAAATCCAATACAGCCGCCAAACACGCTACATTTTGATTGGCCAACTGCGACCATGTTTTTTGATGGATCAACTTCCCTTGAACAAACTTTAATGGCCCTCGCAGGCAAAACAACAAATATAAATAGAGAGTTCCAAACGTTAAGATCTCACTAAATGAATATGACTAATTTGGTAAGAAATAGCAATGAATAAGATTATATTTATCATATACATGTAAGCTATTATTTCAAAGTCAATTTTGGTAACTTTCTTTCCATTTTAAGTTGTTGGGGGTGGTGTGTGAAGCGGGGGACATCGCTGTAATGCATTACTAATACAGACGTTATAATGCCAGCCACAAACCTTTGTAATTTAGACATAATATTATTTGAGTGCTCCATAACTAACTCATAGCTAGTGACATAAACATATACCCTGTGAGATCACCATGTCACTGTAATACATCTCTATGCTTATTGTACTGCTTTCTAACATTGAGTTTCAGAGAATAGGCAAACGTAGATATAAAGCTAGTTACTTACCTTAGAAGACTTAGCTGTTGCGTCGGCTGCTGTTGGGCTCTCCTTCTTTTCCGACACATCTCTGCTCTTTGTTTTTCGTTCCTTTGCCGTTGGTCTGAAAGAAATGATATTCTGTGAAGTGGTCTAATGTATAATTTTGCTATATTTTCATTGACAATGGACCTTTCCAGTTTTAGCTATGCCCCGCCCATCACTAGCTAAGCTCCACCCACACCTCGCCGTGTTGGGATTGATCCCGCCCCCCACCCCCAAATGCCCTAGCTATCAATTTCCTGAAAACTATACAGGGAAGCTGTTGAATATTTTGTAACTAATTTGACTGGGTGCTGTTGCTGCAACAGCGCCCAGTCAAATTAGTTTCAAAATACTCAACAGAATATTTATTAAATAGTAAAAGCAAACAATTTGTACAACAACGCATAGGCCGTTTTCAAATATGCATTCGTGATGTACTTATCGACGTCATTCATTATGATGTCATTGTACACATCACGCAGTTCATTATGACGTCATATGATGGGTGAGTACTCTGGAAAGGTGAATTGTCTGTAAGTAAATAGTTGTGTAAACAAATTCAATGTTATACTGAGCCAGCAATAAGCTCTTCTTTCCAATAGAGGGAACATAGATACCTATGACCTGTTTAGTTTTTGTGCGTATTGGAAACGATTTAAAACTTTGAAACCTGGATTCCCCCGAATTTAAATTTCAAAGTACCTATACAGGCAAGCTGTTGAATATTTTGAAACTAATTTGACTGGGTGTGTGGTTGTTGCTGCATATGTCAGCAACAACTTCCAGTCAAATTAGCTTCAAAAAGTTAAACAGAATGTTTATGAAATTGTTACCTCATCAAAGACATACAATTCACACGCATTGATTGTGGCATCAGCTAGCATGTGACGAATTTCATGTCAGATACTGGAGTGACAGAGCGGATCCCTCTGTTGTATGGCAAATTCAGTTATTTGAAGAATAATTGCATTTTGGAATCAGTTTTTCCCAGGGATAGGATATTATCCCTGCAACACAGTGGATGCTTTGACCTCATTGCATCTATTGTATTGCAGAATTAAAAGTACTGACATAGAAACTGAGGAAACAGCTGGAAGGCAGGATGCAGACTGATGCCACTAGATATCTCTTGTGGAAGCCTTATGCATTACTTGACACAACGAGGACTAGCATAGCAGCTGATAAGTACTAGACAAGTAACAAACTTCATTTAGCAACTGGTTTAAATATTAATAGTAGACCTAATTCATCAGTAACTCTACATGTGAACTTACTTGCTCTCTTTCTCTAAAACAAAGCTCCAGCTCTATAATCTATACAGTACTTACTTTTCAGTAGTGCCCATAACCGTCCTCTCTTTGGAAGGGCGAGACAGCTTCTTGACAGGTTTTCCTTTTCCATTTTTATCAGTTGGAGACCTGGAACCAAAAAACAAATACATTTATTTAGCATTGTATGATTACTGTATTCTGCGGCTATAGTAGTAGAAACATCCTACAGCTGCAATCAGTCCTTCTTCACTTTTGCCCACTGTGTCTTGTCCTCAGCCGAAATCATTAGCTTCTTCAGGTCCGTTCTTGACTTGAGTGTACCGAGTCCTGCTTTCTTGAGGTCACCTCGTAGCACGCTTAGCAGATTTATGCAATGACATCCTCTCCTGTCTTTGTATTTGCTGGCTCCGAGTAGAGCGAATTCCAAGGCTCTCTGTACTGGTGTCTCTTCTGGCATCCTAAGCACATGGCCAAGCATGGACCATCTTTGCCGGTCGACTTTTACAGACAGCGGCGACGTATTACACATCTTGTACAGTGCATCGTTGGAAATTATGCTGTCTGGCCATCGGTGTCCAGTGATGGTGCATAGGTGTTTGCGGTGGCAGGCATCGAGTTTATCTAGAGCTACCTTTGGAGCTGCCCAGCTGTTACAGTTATACAGCATCAAGGATATGCATGTTGCATTATATAAACGTAGCCTCTTTATCAAGGGCATCTTTGATCTACGAATCCATAGCTTCCAGAAGGACTGAAAAGCTGTTCCCCATGATGCAGCGTGCAGAAATGTCAGCAGTACTGCAAAGCAGTGAGCCCAGGATTTTACTTTTCCTCCGTGGTTCACCGCCACGAAGTGAGTCGTCATTTTCTATAGTTTTGTGCTTTGTCGGTAGGTATATGTGGGTGAACTCTGTTTTGGATTCATTCATAGAGATTCTCGATTTTTAGTTTGCTTGCAGCTATTGGGAGAAGTTCATCAAGGGATTTCTTTTCCTCATCTATGAAGTCCACATTATTTAACATTACTTATAAAGAATACACTCCTCTCTAAAATATCTCATTGTCACTCACTGGAATAACAATGACTAAAAGCTAAATCTACAGAGTCATCCATCAATAGATTTACTCACTTTTTAAGCCTTTTGATACCACATCTGTTTGAGTTTCATGAAGATTTGTATAAATCAGTAAAAGATATGGAAAGGGACAGTATTGTACTTCAATACTTTGAAACATGGTGTGTTAAAAGCAATATAATAGTGCTGGTCCATGAGGTTGATATTAAAGAACGTAAATTTTCACATTGCTAGTCGATGGGCCTCTTGTAATATAAAACCTACCTAAAATTTCAGTGATCAATGGTAGCACTAAGGTTAATCTTGCTCCAACACAAATACCATTTGTTTAAAAGTTCTGTGAAAAGGTGACACTGACCTTGGACATGTGATGCAAGTTTACATTAAGATACAATCATACACTAAGTTTGGGTTACTGTATCAAAAAAGCAACTGCTTTTGTTTCAACGAGATTGTTAATAATTACCAGATGTACTATTATGGTGTCTATTATCTAGTCTAGCTCAAAATAAACAATTAACAACTCTGCACTCTCCATGGTCCTGCCCATACTGTGTCCGGGAATTACCATAGCCCCAGGTACCGAGTCAATTTCCAATCACAGTCAGATTCGTCTTATATTTGTCTTGACAAACAGTGAAAGCAGCTCAGCCTCACATCAGCGGGGCGGCTGAGGCGGACCATAGTACATCTGGTAAGTATTAACAATTCTCGTAGAAACAAAAGCGGATGCTTTTTTTATTCTACTTCGAATAATACTTAAGAGATGTACTATTATGATAAACTCCGGATTTCGACAGCCAAGAAACTCCGGTGGGAGGAGGTGAGGCTCGAAACAGCTCTCATCTACTATCAGACAGAGAAGGTTGTGAAGACTAGAATCCCAGCATACGCCTGGGTTCCGCCATCTGACTCATAGAGTGCTAAACTTCCATGGCCTAGACCGCCCCCCCCCCCCCCTTATTTGTCAGCACAAATTCCAGAGGGCTGTCAAAAGGGGAGGCAACACCCATCAGCCCTAAATCTCAGCTAGGGCAGTCCAGGAGAGTGCAAAGAAGCTACTACAACTTCTAATTTTGAAAGAAATATCAGTATATCGATTAGATTTTCAAATTTGAAAGTCTTATGTCTGTTGCAATGAATAAGATACTCTTGAACCAGACTTTTACTTAATCAGTCTGGGAATTCGACTGTAAGTAAATAAATATTAGTCACTTAATCTAAAAAAACATTCACCATTTTCTGAGTGCTTGGTCTTTCTTGATCATCACAGGAGCTCCGCCCAATCCACAGTCATTCTCAGATCAAGTGCATCACCATTGCTCAGTACATGTGGAAGAACCCTACGATATATGCGTAAATAGTGGTCGGACATGGCTTTAGTTTAGATTCGACAAATTGGCGACATCTACAAGATTAAGTGCGGTGGAGATATTGCGAAGGTAGAAATCAGTGAATGACGACTCCTCATGCCATTGTCCTACAGACATCACCTCCTCTAAAGAGACACCCTTATAAAGGGCCGATGCTGCTGCTTTGCTTGGACTTGATGGGCATTCGCACGATCAATCTGCTTTCCTATTGCGATTTTATGCAACATCTGAATAGCATCGACTATCCAATGAGAAATGTATCTTTCGAGGCGTGAAGATGAGGAGCTTTGAGAAATAACCACAGAGATTTGGGGTCATCTCTCCACTCCTCAGTACGTTTCTTATACATTTTCAAACATCTGACAGGACACCAAGCAGAAGAGTTTGGGCCATGCCTAATTAAACGTGGCAAATTGATCGGGTGTCCTGGATATTTAAGTGACTAATTCTTTGCCAGGAAACAAAGACATGGTAACAATCTTAAAACTTCACCCGTAATGACAACACAGTCTTGTTCGGCAGAAAGCGCATGAATTTCAATTCTCCTTCTCGCCGAAGCTGCTGGCAACCAAGAAAACTGACTTAATAGTTAATAGTTTAATATCTATAGATCTAATTGGTTCAAAGGGAGCATGCCCTAAAATCTGTAGAACAAGAGATAGATTGCATGCTGGGATACGAATTGGCTGTCTAGGTCGCAAATTGCTCATTTCTTTAATAACTTCATTTAAAGTGTCGTTCTCCACTCCTACAATGGCCAGACTGGGAACAACTGAAGCTAATGCACTTATATGCTGCTAGGGTTGAAGGTAGAAGTTTGTCAACTTCGTATAAATGACAGATAAAATCCGCTACGTGTTGAACAGATGCAGAAAAGGGATTAATATCTCTTCCCTTACACCACTCTGCAAATTTGTTGATTCTATAACTATATGTTCTGGTGGTTGACCCTCTTCTGGCTGAATCGACAAATTTCGCTGCTTGCTCAGAAAATCCACCCTCAATTGCTCGCTGCTTGATAACATCCATGCAGTCAATTGGAACATCTCCGGTCTGTCGTGGAGACACAGACCTTTGTTCTGAAAAATCAGTTCCCTTCTGTTTGGAATAGGGATTGGATTGCAGACCAGAAGGTCCAGCAGATCCGTAAACCATGATCGGCCTGGCCAATGAGGGGCGATCAGTAGTACTTGGCAAATGCCCACTCTTTTCTTTGCCAGAACCTTTGGGATGAGAATTGTTGGAGGATACTCATACGCGTACATTCCCTTCCAACTTATAGCCAGTGCAGTGCGTCTACTGCTAGGGCTAGCGGGTCCGTGATCAGTGACACGTATGTGACCATCTTTCCGTTTCCTTTCATAGCAAATAGATCCACATTCGGATTGCCCCAATGTTTGAAAAGAACCTCCACTACCGACTGGTTGAGCTGCCATTCTGTTGGACGACAAACCGTCCTTTGACTGAGAGCATCTGCTGGGATGTTCAATCTTCCTGGAATGTGTGCTGCCCGAAGAATAATATTCCTCTCTTGGCACCACAGCAGAAGGTTTCATATCATCATGCACACCGCTGGTGATCACTGTGGAGTTGTCTGTCCTTACTAGGACAATCTTGTCTCGGATTAAGTTCTTAAATTTTCGAAATGCTAATGCCACCGCTAATAATTCAAGAACATTTGTGTTTCTGCGCATTGGTCCGATCCCATTCCCCTGACACTGACATATTGGCCAATACAGCTCCCCAACCAGTCGTCGGTGCATCTGTGAAGACGGACATCTGCGGTTGAGGAGGTTGTAGAGGAACATCTTGCAGGAGATTCTGTTCTGATAACCACCACTGAAGATGGAATATCAATGGTTCTTTTACTGGAATCCTCAGAGATAACGGATCCGTTCTCTGAGACCAGAATGACATCTGAATCGGCCTGCGTCTGAGAGATGCATAAGGAACCACCTTCTCCAGAGATACTAGTAAACCCAGTATTCTGCGAAATTGATGTGGCATCAAATAGGCTTCTAGAGAAATTGACTCCAGTACCGCAATCAAGCTCTTGACTCTGCTCTACGCTGGAAAAGCTACACCATCCCTGAGATTGAAAAATATTCCCAGATACACAAACTTCTGGGATGGAGTCAATTCTGATTTCTCTAGATTCACAATCCATCCTAGAGCCTTTAATAAGGCTAGGACTACCTGGAGATTATTGCACAGAATGACTGGATTCCCCGGCTTCAGCAGCCAGTCGTCTATGTAAGTATGAACAGCTAGGTTTCTCCTGCGAAGATAAGAATGGTGAGAACCACTTTGGTGAAGACCCTCGGGGCTGTGGTCAGAACGAAAGGAAATGCATTTGTAAGGGAGCTAATCGTATGAATTGTATGTCACAATTTTATGGACGTTGATTGGATAGTGGCGATCGAAAGTGTAAATTGTCAACTTTCTGACGGGAGTTCTAAAGCCTAATTTTTTAACGATTTCCTAGAAGAATTTATGGGGAATATATTCCTTAAAAAGTTTCAGTCCACTTACATGGTTCGAAGGGTCAAATTTGATCTACAGGGCTTTAGTAATTATAGGATTTTTCAATATTTGCAATCAGCCTTTAGTAGAGTAATGAAGAAATATGCAACGAACGAGTGATAAAATTCAAAATCAAATGTTTACTTTCTTTCTTTATAATGTACAATATTTATAATTCTAAATAATACCTAATCCTAAAATTATCCTATATGTAATGGTCCAAAATTTTGAAGAAGTTGGCAAAACCTTTAATTTTTCATTAACTTAAATTCCTTTCATTGATAACTTGACATCCAAACTTCCAGTGTCCAAATTTTATTGCATCGATTCACTGACTGATCAATGACAGCATCTCTGCTCCGGTACAGTATTGAATTTACATGAGTAAAATTTCTCCCCTCACTGACCCCCGGAATATACAGGACAAGAATGTCAGGTCCGACACATCACCGCATCAGCATTTTATTACCCATCACGCAACAACATACGCCTCACCCCGTCACACACGTCTGCGGCTATCTCGTTATCCAGTGGCTCATCTTCAGTCACAACTGATTGATCGAATTAATGGATTGATGTTGTCTGCTGACAATTGTTTGTTCAAGTGCCCCTAAATCGCACTCACCCCGTACCATCTCAACTCTCACCCGAAATCGACACCTGTCAATCAATCCACCTACACATGACTACCATTCCAGCCTTTTGCCAATCTCATTTGCATATCAAAACCCGAGCTTGACGAGGAAGGAAAAAATCTGTTTAACCCCTTCACCCACAGACACTAAAATCGAACACATTCCTACGTTAGCGACATTACACATCGCGTGAAGATGTTAATTCATGAATTACCTACGCAATTCATTTACAGGGATAATTGTGATTACAACTTAATCTTAAAAAACATAGAAACGCTCGTTTAAAAAACACATCAATTATCCTGCCGTAAAAGGGTCATTGACGAGATTGATATTTACACCAAACATAGATATAGACAGGACTAGACCAAGCGAGACAGATAACTTTGCAAAAATACAAATGACAAATTTGATTAATTACCTCCCTTGTATTTAACTAACCAAATTAACCCAGCCGTTTTTAACAGTTATCTCCCTTGCACTGTTACCTAACCAGTAACACTCAATGTAATACCAATGAGAAACAATGAACCATTTACTATGTTACAATCACCTCCACTTAAGATTTTTGTCGCCCTCGACAAAACACAGACACATCTTCAATGAATAATTACATCCAGTCAAGAAAATTAATTACAAATTTATTCCTGATAGGATATACACAATTCTTCTCCAGTCACCATATTATATCCCCAACTCCAGCGAAAAGTAGTTAATATTAACTAAATCTTTTAACCCAGAAGGATATACCGGACTCGCAACTATTGGAAATCTACATTAGAAACATATATTTTTCATCAACAACTACATTTCCATATAATTATTCCAAATTGCTATTCAAAAGGATCAACCTGAAGTTGTTCTTATAGACATAGGATTACTCCTTCCATGTTTATTAAATAAAAGATATGCAGAACATTTTTTTACCTACATATAATTCATTGTCAAACACACAACTTTTCCTAATAAACCCTGCTGTCCTTCAGACTCAGCCTAAAATTTCATAGCAAAACATAAAATTCTTACTCCTTGTCAGCACTACTTTACACAATCACTCGCTATTGTTTACTTAGTTGTCAATTACTGGTTATTTTCAAATCCACCATTAATTATACACTAATTAAACACTACATATATATGTATACAGATATACCCACATATACATATATATTAATTAATTTGTTAACTGTTCATCTTATTTTACTTGCTCCACAATTGATATAGATGCACATATATATCATTGAATCAATTTCTGTTTGAGTTCTAATGTAGTCACACCAGAAAGGATTGACTCAGTACCACCTTCATGACACGTACGCACCAGTAAATCATTAATTCCCACACAGACTTTGAGACTCACTTTCTCACTCCTACTGGTATACAAGTTTAAATAGCGAAGGATTTGTGTCTTAAGGATTCCCACGGTTGCTCCACGTTGAATAATATACTCAATTGGGAAATCTGGTTGGGAATAAAAATTTAAATTATTCCCTCTAGAGTCCACTCCCAAAATACATCTCAACATAGGGAACTAGTGCACTACAAATTCAATGGATTGTGACACCTTATTTACATGCTTATGTATATATATACATTGACTTGAAACAATCCATCAACATCAGAAAATGACAGGGACCAACCTTTATCCTAGTATGTAAACGTTTAATTTTCAACCTAAGAGCAAGCCAATATCTACCTACGTGATTGATACCACCAATCAAATGAGTATGAATTAATCGATAGAACAAACTGGGACAGTTTCGTCTAAAGACAATTGACATTCATTTAATGGAAGACAGACCAGACATTAAGAATATAAATAACTAACTAGCACTTATCCCTTTCTGGCAGTTCCTGTCCTCTACTCCGGGGATGTTCAATTCGACAGATCCTGGTGTTACTGTTATCTGTTCTTGCTCAATTCACGCACGATCCTCCAGAATGTTGAAGATCTACCTAAATGGTTTTCAGTGTTCCTTTCCCACAAATTAACATGCTAATTTAAGTGTCATTGTAACGAAAAATTTGGAGACTACCATTATTGCATATTTCCACATCCCTACTAAGCTGATTGCAACTTTACGAAATCCTAAACTACTGACCACCTCTAAGATATAATATAATGAAATCTACTATAATACGCTAATTACATTAATCAATACATTAAATCAAATTTATACTTAACCCTAAAACTAAATAATCCTACTCACAGCGCCAATTTGTAAGGGAGCTAATCGTATGAATTGTATGTCACAATTTTATGGACGTTGATTGGATAGTGGCGATCGAAAGTGTAAATTGTCAACTTTCTGACGGGAGTTCTAAAGCCTAATTTTTTAATGATTTCCTAGAAGAATTTATGGGGAATATATTCCTTAAAAAGTTTCAGTCCACTTACATGGTTCGAAGGGTCAAATTTGATCTACAGGGCTTTAGTAATTATAGGATTTTTCAATATTTGCAATCAGCCTTTAGTAGAGTAATGAAGAAATATGCAACGAACGAGTGATAAAATTCAAAATCAAATGTTACTTTCTTTCTTTATAATGTACAATATTTATAATTCTAAATAATAACTAATCCTAAAATTATCCTATATGTAATGGTCCAAAATTTTGAAGAAGTTGGCAAAACCTTTAATTTTTCATTAACTTAAATTCCTTTCATTGATAACTTGGCATCCAAACTTCCAGTGTCCAAATTTTATTGCATCGATTCACTGACTGATCAATGACACCATCTCTGCTCCGGTACAGTATTGAATTTACATGAGTAAAATTTCTCCCCTCACTGACCCCCGGAATATACAGGACAAGAATGTCAGGTCCGACACATCACCGCTTCAGCATTTTATTACCCATCACGCAACAACATACGCCTCACCCCGTCACACACGTCTGCGGCTATCTCGTTATCCAGTGGCTCATCTTCAGTCACAACTGATTGATCGAATTAACGGATTGATGTTGTCTGCTGACAATTGTTTGTTCAAGTGCCCCTAAATCGCACTCACCCCGTACCATCTCAACTCTCACCCGAAATCGACACCTGTCAATCAATCCACCTACACATCACTAACATTCCAGCCTTTTGCCAATCTCATTTGCATATCAAAACCCGAGCTTGACGAGGAAGGAAAAACCTGTTTAACTCCTTCACCCACAGACACTAAAATCGAACACATTCCTACGTTAGCGACATTACACATCGCGTGAAGATGTTAATTCATGAATTACCTACGCAATTCATTTACAGGGATAATTGTGATTACAACTTAATCTTAAAAAACATAGAAACGCTCGTTTAAAAAACACATCAATTATCCTGCCGTAAAAGGGTCATTGACGAGATTGATATTTACACAAAACATAGATATAGACAGGACTAGACCAAGCGAGACAGATAACTTTGCAAAAATACAAATGACAAATTTGATTAATTACCTCCCTTGTATTTAACTAACCAAATTAACCCAGCCGTTTTTAACAGTTATCTCCCTTGCACTGTTACCTAACCAGTAACACTCAATGTAATACCAATGAGAAACAATGAACCATTTACTATGTTACACATTGAATTTCCAAACATTGTCTTGGAACGCAAAGCGAAATATTTCTGAAAAGGAATTGACATTGGAATATGAAAATATGCATCCTTCAGATCTATCGATACTGCCCACATGCATTTTCTCAGCCCTGTCATCACCGCTGCTAGTCTCCATCTGAAACTTTGGAGAAAGAATAAATTTGTTCAACGGTTTGAGGTTGAGAATCTGTCTCCAACCTTCGGTGTGTTTCGGAACAAGGAAAATTATCGAATAGAAGCGCAAGGAGGACTGACTGCAGACTAAATGAATCGCATTCTTCTGCTGAAGATCTAGGATTTCTGAGCAAATGGCATCTAGACAATCGGATTCCCTTGGAACGAGCTAAGTCTGCCTCCGACGGTAGGAATCTGCACACAGCTCGCGGTCGATATTGCGCGATAAGATGTTAATTCGCTTGGGTGAAGATTCTTGACTCCCTGCATTCCTGGCGCCACCGAAACGGGTCTCGCCGGAAACCCATCAGGAACACCACCACTCCCTCCCCCACAACCACCTCGTGGCTTCTTCGAATATGACGGCCGGGGACCGCCGCCACGGCTCTACTTACGGTAGCTGCCGTGACCCGAGCCCCCACCCTTCGTATCATCTTCATATGGCCTCTTATTAGAGGACTTGTACGAAGATGAACGGCCAGGTCCTTGAGAACCGGATGCCCGATGGGAAGGGCGATCCTTGGCACTGCCTCTGCTGCTCCTGTCGGTGCTGCTTGTAGGACTGATGCGGCTGAGTCCTTTTCGTCGCCTTCCACGACTTGCCGACAATCTCCTGTTCTGCCACCATAGACGCAACTTTGGAGAGGGTTTGCTGTGCCGAGCCGCCAAACAAGCCCGGACCAATGAAGGGCGCAGTAGATAACGCAGCCCTCATCTCTCAAACGCATGGTGTCCCAGACAACTCCGGGAGCAGCCTCTGGAACTTCCCCACCTTCCGCCACACAGGTCAGTATACCCTGCAGGACGGTGCATCCGTGCAAGAGAGCAGCCATAGCCGCTCTCGCCACATCCTCAATGAGAGTTAACTCATTGAAGGGATCTTTGTTAGCCTGGGAAACCAAGGGTCGTGAATGACCCTTGGCTTTCCCAGCTAACGGCCTATTAACCCGTAACAGTCTGATGCCAATATTCTGTCTTTTACTGCTCAAATAGCAAAGAAACCGGTGTACATTTTTTAACAATTTTGGTGAACGATGTTGCTGTCTACGACAGCACCATCTTCCACCAAATTTGTTGAAAAATGAACACCAGTTCATCTTTTAATATAATTCGAAAATTTGAAATTTTTATATCAGGGTGTTAAGGGTTAAGCGCTTCTCTTTCCCCGACTGAAAGCCGAGGAACACGAGCATACTAATGGTAGGCCTGCTCCGGAAAGCAGACCCTACTCCTTATCCCATTAGGGGCCTTGGGCAGAGAATACTTCGGCTGAACCAGACGGTATGCCGCGACTTCCAACATGTCAGAAGTCTGAGTGTCCAAGGGCAGAGTCGGTATGACTGAAGAGCCACTCGACAGAGCGCTAGCCGCACGCTCTGACATCCGCTCCATCGTCGGATCATGCTGAGATCACTGAGCGGGTGTCAACCCGAGACGGTCGGACATCTAGCCAAGAACCTGCACCCATTCAGCTTCGGTGCAAAAAGATGATTCATCCATCAATGGACTACCATTCCCATCTTCCTTCTCACTCTTGGATGAAAAGGCCACCAACGATCCATACTGAAAACCATGGACAAAACTTCCCATTCAAAGCAGGTCCATGGCTCGACTACTTGCGGCTCCAGTATCCAGCGAATCGCCAAACACGGAATCACCGCAATCCATAGGCTCCAGCTCCGGGACTATGGCCACGACCATGGCAGGAGATGGGATTCCGAGAGGAGCCGTCATAACTACATCCGCGATGCCGATGGGAGCCGTATAACACAGCTCTGACGGCACTCCAGACTGAGTGAAGTCCGGGTGAAAAATGTCTGACGGAACATCAACATCTCCACCCGGTTGACGAACCCGTACAAAACCCGTGGGTGACCCATGGGAAGTACCGAAATCTGTCACCTGTGAAAGCTCCGGCATGCCAGTCTTCCATCAGGAGGATATCTCCTTCCTCCGCCGTCAGCTCTTGAGCCAAAGCAAGAGAAAGGACAGGTGCATGTCCCTCCGCATAACTATCTGGACCACCGATAGGTAATCCTCCACCAACCTGCATCAACGGGACCGTGGACTGAAAGGCCTCAAATATCGCCTTGAATTGGACCTCCCAAACACCAAAGGCCCAGTCCATCCACTCATTCAGGTGCTCTTCCAGACCTTTGACTGACACATGATCCACTTTGGCCGCCTTGTCCCTCGCGATTCTCTCCAAACGTGCACGCCGATCACGATCGAATTCCGCCACCAAGTCCGACGACCACTTTGCACATATATCGCAAGGGCTTCCAACTTTGCACTTCGGGCAGACAACACAGTGATGTCCTGAGAACTTCTGCTTCATGAAGTGGTTACAGTGCGAGCAAAGAATATCAGGCGGGGCCTTGCCTTGCCCCTTCACTTTCTGCGAACACAGAATAAGAATTAAAATGCTGCACATGATAATATGATGACGAGCAACATGCACAATTTACTTGATTGTAATTTTAAATTACTTAAAAATATTAACTTTCTCTCAAATTAATGATAACCAAGTATTAGGCAGGAAATATTTGAAAATCTTTAGTGAAAATTTAATAAACACGACTTGGTAATTAACTAACGTTAAAATAGCCAAGAAAATAAGACCGATCGCTACAAACACCCTCATCAATGAAGCGAGAGCTAAAGATCGGCATAAAACAGAGTGCATAGACACGCCAAGCCAAAACAAAACGTTAATCATGGGCGCCGCCATCTTGGCTAAGGGAGCATCCATTTTGGAAGGAACCGAGTCACATGAGAAATTAACTGAGCACCCGGATAAGATTAAAAAGTTAACGGGTAATGGAGCGACTCCAACAATGGCTACCATTTTAAAACAATGTGCCAATTTAAGGAAATTTTAAACAGTTATTACGGCATGAACGTATTAATTCTAGATTGATACAACCTGGCCCTGTGATGATTTTCCTTTTCCTTCCATGAAGATAGCATTCGCAAATCTAATAAGACACTCTAAGCGCAAAATTTAGACTAAATTAAGCTGTCTAAAAAACGTGACTGCAAAGTTGAGCAAAATAGACTAATCTGACTGTGATTGGGAATTGACTCAGTACCTGGGGCTATGGTAATTCCCAGACACAGTATGGGCAGGACCATGGAGAGTGTGGAGTTTTAATTGTTTATTTTGAGCTAGACTAGATAATAGACATATCATAATAGTACCTCTGGTAAGTATTATTCGAAGTAGAATGTGAAAACAATTGCCCGGGAAAAATATATGATGTTCAGTGAACCATCAAATGTTGGTCAATAGTCATGCTGACACGTTTGAAACAATGCATACATTTAGCCTAAGATGTATCCATACATGGCGGTTGGTAACTGTATGCATAAGGTCTTAAAACTACAATCAAATAAGAATTTTCCATGATGTGAACCATGGGAAATATGTACTACTGACCTACTTTTGATCTGTCACATAACTTTAGCCTAAGGTGCATCCATACACCAAGCTTGGTTTTAAAATACTTAAAATAGCTTTGAGACATACAGCAAGATAAATGGATGGAATGATTATTTATTAAATTAGATGACTTAACCTAATGTTTCGCCCTACAGGTGGAGCCTAGAGCTTTAGCAATACCACCTAACACCCACCAATTAGATGAGCTGTCCAACAATTATACTCATAATTAAAAGGCTTTTAAACAAAGTTGTACTTACGTATCTTTGTCCGGCGGTTTGAGGAAACCATACTTTCTCAGTGTTTGCGAGACTTGTTCGGAGAGTGATTTCTTCGGAGCACGTATCTGGTTGAAGAATGTCCCTAACAGATTACCCGGTGTGTGATGCATAATTTGCTCACGACATAAGCAGATGTATCCAGAGTCTGCTTGTTCTGCCGTCCAGTTTGTATGACGACTATCCATTATAAAACAACTATGGAAGATCTCTGTTAATGCTATCGCTGCCTCATCATGAATCTCATCTGACTGCCAATGCGTCAGAAGACGGGTGATTAAATAATGTTCCAGTGCAATGTTTGCTTGCGGGTCTGTCACCAGGTTCTGACTGACTAAAGACACAGCTAGCATCTCTTCTGGAATGTCACCAAGGTCCAAACTAGAGTCAATTAAAGTCTTACTTTTAAACAAAGATTTTTTGGCACTGTCAATTTTTGTCTTTGACCATAACTCAACTACAGCATACCCGCATATAGATGGTGCCTGTTTCTCAGACAGGTGTACTGGTTTTGACACAGCATCTGAAGGTCTTGATGTAGCAGCATCGCTAGGTGGGCTAGCAATACTTGAATCTGATGCTGAGAGGAAACCCTCTGATTGTGTTTCTCTTTTATCAGAATCGTGCCGAAAAACATCTACTGTATCAGTGCGAGCTTGCTCTCTCTGACGACCATCATCTACTGGCACAAATACGTCATTCCTCACCACACCTCCATGAGCATTACACACCTTTCTTATAGCATTCTGTACCGCCTCTGATGGAGTCGTAACTGGGATTCCTGTTATCACAAGTAAGCGTGTGTGAACTGTTGGTGTAATTAGAACTTGTGCTGCATCCAACACAGCATCCATCATTACACGCCAACCCTGGGGTTCATCTAGCACAAGACTGCGTAAAATAAGCGACATAGTGACTACCCGGTGGAACCACAGCATGTCTTCCAATTTAGTACCACTCAGTGAGGATGTTGATTTGCCGCTTGCTACACCCATGCTACTTACAGCAGAAACATAGCTAGAAGCTGAAGAAAGTGGCTTGTCTTTATCTGCGGAACCACCACCACCACCACCACCACCACCACCACCACCACCACTTCCTCCTCCACCTCCGCCACCGCCCACCCCTGCTGCTGTAGTGCTGGTGGCACCATCTGAGGCATGTGAGCTGCTCGGTGTGGCTGAGGCTTGTGATGTAGCTGATGATGAATTTAGCGACGTATCGCTTTCAGATGTACGTGATCCTGATGGAGTAGCAGACCTGCTGCCACTAACATGCTTATGGGCGGAGCTTGAGCGTTCCTTTTTTGTCTTCAGCTTCTTCCTCTTTGTTGTTCCTGTCGGACTGGATGGTGTGGCTGGTAATAATGCTTCTGCTCCAGCTGCATCTGAAGCAGAGGCTACACCTGACAAACTGAACAGATTTGTGCCTCCTGATGAAGGACCAGCCAAAGCAGCAATAGCTAAGCAGACCTCCATCAGAGCATGAAAGTATGTTGTATATCGTCCCTGATCAGATACGCCTATGCCGATTCCAGTTCCACTTGCTGTACTCTGTGATGTCCATCCTTTAGTTTCCTCATCATACAGCTTACGCAGCTCAGTTTGGAGGTGCACAAGCACAGTCTGACCTGGGTTCACGTGTGAGCCAATTTGGTGAATTGAATTATACGATGTTGAATCACAATACTGTAACAGTCTTAATGTTTGTGCTAAAAGATGAAACAAGTATTCCTTAATATAAGCAGGGACATCTGTTTTCATTAAATAAGTTCCCAGCAGTTCTACCACATACACAAACACTGGAGGTGTAATTTCAATCTTGTCGAGTTTCCAGATCGAAGCATTTGCTGGCAATCCTCCCACATTATCTGTCTCACATTCAAAACCTGACAAGCTAGATCTCTGTTTTACGCCTTTCTTTGGTTCACAGCTTTTGGTGCCACATCCATACTTCTCAGTGATTAATGTCTCAATATATGCAATTGCTAGCAGAAACTGTGGTGGTAGGGAATGTATAGTAACAACTGCTCCAGGTGGGGGTGATACCCCGATCCTGACATGGATGAGATCTGTGGGTATAACAAAGGGAGCATACTGATCATTGTCTCCTGAATTTGATAATTCAAGTGGATAGGAAACCACCTCTTGCTTTGAGCTTTGTCCTGTCTTTTTCACATAATGACCGGAATAGCAAAATACTCGTGCCCATGGATACTTGTACAGTGAACTACTGTAATTGAAAATATGAAAAAATTCAATATATTATTTCATCATAAAATCAAACTATCAATATTAAATTAATTATTCACACACCATAAGACTTATCTACTCCACGACTGCTTTTGCCCGTTTAGGGTAGAGCAGGCAGAGGGAGGATTTGAACCCACAGACCTAGGTGTATGAATCTAACAGCTAACCTCGAGACCATGGGTGCCACATAGTATTATGCAGATGATATAACAACATACAGAGACAGATTAGTATATTGTTTCTATACATTCCCTATGACCACATATTTTCCATGATCATTATTAAAGAATCGTTTAAACAAGAGGCCCACGGGCCTTGAAGCTCAGCTGCCTAATACAGAGACCGCATGCACTATAGTTTGCTTAAGGGAATTACTTTTTTTGAATTCACCAATAATACATAATGTGCTGGCTGAATGGTTATTATTGGCTCTAATAGGACTAACTTTTGGCTTATAGTCTTAACAAGCGGTTTCAGAGATATTTAAACATGTTTCTAAAAATAAATATCAAATTGACCAATCAGGTTCTCTTGAAGAAACTTGGTTCAGATATTGTCCTAGAGGACGCTTCTAGAGTTTCACATATCTGACATCAATCTGCCAAGCAGTTTCAGAGATTTTTTAATGGGTTTCTAAAAATAGTACAAAATCAAAAATGGCCACTGGTAAAATTGGACAATCAGCTTTTTTTATAACCAACTTGGGTCTCTAATGCCCTAAGGAAGCTTCCTGCCAAATATAATTGAAATCGACTCAGTGGTTCATGAAGATATATGGATTTCCCCAATCTTTTTCTCTTAGGAGTTTTGGAGGTAAAACACTCCAAGAAGGACAATGACCCATTTATTTGACAAACGGAAAAGTGCAGAATTTGTCATTGCCATAGCCATGAACCTATATACAACCAATTTTGACCACAATGCATCAAGTAAAGAATTCAAATATGGCTGCCAAAACACTGAATTCTGATTAGTTGCTAGTGGCCATGTTTTTAAAATACCAACTTCCTGTGAACAAACTTGAATGACCCTCCTAATCACATTTACCAAATTGTGGCCCAAATCCCTTTAGCGGTGCAGTTGTTTTTATGAAAACTAGGTCATTCAAGATGGCCGATAAGCAAATTAACCAATCAGGTTAACCTGAACAAATTTAGTCCATCTATTGCCTAGATGAAGTTTATATTGAGTCTCTCAACATGCTGCCAAGCAGTTTCCGAGATTTTTAAAGGCGTTTCTAAAACTAGCACAAAATCCAAGATGGTTGCTGGCCAATTCGGTCAATAGACTTCTTTTGAACAAACTTGGATTTCCATGCCCTAAGGAAGCTTCCTGCCAAATATAATTGAAATCAGCACAGTGGTTCTTAAACAGACATCGTTTAAAGAAAAGGGTGATGGACAGACAACGGACGGTCCCTATGGCATAAGGTCATGTGCCGATTAAAGCCAGGTGAGCCATTCGCCTACAATGCATCCATACCAAGTTTGAGACTACAGCTCCAATATTTTTCTGTTGGTTCAGAGTGGAAAATTAACCTTTGACCTATATTATCAAGTCAGACTCAATAAGTCCTACAGGTTGTAGTTTATGCCTATAGGTACCAACCCACCAAGGTAGAAGCCAATAGCTCTAATGACAAGAGGTCCTTAGTCCCTAATCAGATCCCCCAAATTTCGGCCCAATCCATTCCGTGGTTCTGGAGAAGTCGTTTTCATGAAAACTATGTCATCTAAGATGGCTACTAAAGTATTAGGCCAATCAAGTTCCCTTGTACAAACTTGGTTACACCATTGCTGTAGAAGACCTTTCATGAGTCTTGTATCGATTCCCCAAGCAGATTCGAAAACGGTTTTTAAAGGCGTTTAAAATTGCCCAAAATCCAAGATGGCCGCCCGGCAAATTGACCAACAGGGTTCATTTGAATTAACTGTATCTATAAGCCCTAAGGATGTTTTCTGCCAAATAAAATTGAAATCGGCCAAGTGGTTCTTGAGAAGACATTAAAAATTTCCTATTGCTTTAGTATGGGAGTTTTTGGCGGGACAAGATCCAAGATGGCTGCCAAATCATTTATCTGACAGCTACGAAAGTGGATATTTGAAATCAGCATACCCAAATACATATATATATGAAACTAATTTCGGTTTCAAAATCCATCAAATAAAAAAATTCAATATGGCCATCAAACATGTTACGTTTTAATTGGTCAACCGTGGCCATGTTTTAACACTGTTGTTTGTCATCGCATCTGACCCATTTTCATAATGGATAAATTAGACGAGTACAGGAACATTTTAGCCAAGTTTCATTTAAATCTGTCCAGAAGTAACAAAAGGTGCCACCATCGTTGACAATACAGACAGCTGGATGGGGAGTGATCACTATAGCTCAGCTGACTAACAAGTACTCTTGTATCCAGACCAAGATCAAAGATGAACCACACAGGTCAGGTGAGTTAATAACAATGTAAGGTGTCATCATACAATGCTATGGTACTGACCCTGACAGATCAAACCAAAATCGTATTTGTATTGAGCCGTTAACCAGGTAAGATCTAATTGTTCATTCAGTATCACTCAAAATTTTTCAAAACATTCAATTCCTTTATTTTTTTCTATCTGATCTGTGTGGTTGACAAGACTAATAATACTCATCCACATGCAATCTTGTGTGCCTAGACAGTGTCAGCTTTGAGAAACACCATTCTTTATTCCACTCACTCATAGAAAGTCTTGTTCTTAACCCTTTAATTGTCAGATTTGGTTTAGAAAATCTAAATATTTGCTTACTGAATGGCCATTTGGAGGCCAAGGACTATTTTTGAAAATTTACGACTGGAATGACTGACTCGGTCATCGAGCCAGGCAGGCTCAGCCATTAAGCCAGGCATTCTAGTGATCAATTTTAAAAAATTCTCTCTTGGCATGCAAATGGCCATTCCTCAAGACCACTGCAGAGGCTGGTTTGACCACTAAAGGGTTAAAACATGCATGTACTGTAATAGTTCTAGAGAGCAATCATGGATAGTACAGGTAAACACAGGTAGGAGGACAATGTTCTTACTCTTTTTTGTTCAATTTCAGATCATTCCTGCAGGACACGATAAGGCAAGCTGCTCCGGGGAAATGAACATCAGTGATGACCTTAGCATCAGTAACTGGAAACTGCTCACAAGCAAACATCTCCGGTGCAGTCTGGGAACAGTATCATTAGAACAATAACAGTAAACCAGAAGACATTTACCGAAGTAACTGTAAATCTGCGATGTCTGGACATTAAGGAATATCATATGGCCTCTTCTTATATGACTGCTGAATATGTCTAGTCTGATCCAATAGAAACGCTAGGTGTAGGCGCAGTTCACAGATCCATACATGAAATTCCCATAGGTTTACTATGGGGACACAGGGCATGGAAAAGCTTATTTCTCGAAAACTATCGTATTAAGCCTCTTCAAAATTGATATCAAATCAAGTAGCTATAGGATCTAGTAGTTCACGAAGTTTCAACTCGATCGGAGCAAAAAAAATACAACCTCGGCAGCCATTTTGAAAAAAGTCTCTAAAACCTTTTTTCACCACTTCTCATTACATTTCTGCCAAAAAATGAAAACTGGTATTTTTCACCAAATGTGTGACCTTGGCAGCCATTAAAAAAACTTTTTTAACTTCAAGAATTTAATGGCAACACCCTGACCAAGTATGGTAGTGATCCGATATAACTTTAGGGGTAGTCACTTTAAAGATCAATAATGAAAATCCCCATACATTTCCTATACATTTCCTATGAGACTTTTTGCCAATGGAAAAGTGGGTAGCTCAAAAACCCTTGTGTAAATCGAAAAGAAAAGCACAAGCCCCTTGCTCCATGATGGGTACTAGAACGTGACTAAGTTTGCAGTTGATCGGATTGCATCATGGATTAATAACAAGAGGCCCAAGGGCCTGTGACACTCATGTGGACCATTAGCATTTGAACCACCTGCATTTAAAGACCTGATGGATAGTTTTCGAACAATCCAAGATGACCATCAAAGAAATTGACCAATCAAAATTCTCATTTGGCATGTTAACGCCTACAGCCATAGGATCATTCCCCTCATGTTTTGTTGAAATCAGGCCATTAATTAAGGGCTAGTGTTTTCAATGGGTCTGGGAAATTAAAAGAAATCCAAAATGGCTGCCAGAAAATTGAGCAACCAAAATTCTGAATAGAAGGTGTAAAGCCTACCACGATAGAATCCTTCAAGCGAAATTAAGTTGAAATCTGACAAGACGTTAATGAGTAGCGCTTTGACAATTTCCATTAAATTTTTCATAAAATCTAAGATTTTCAACCAAAAAAATGGCCAAGTTAAAATTCTGAATATATGTTCTGGAGCCTACCCAGATAGGCTAGCCAACTAGGGTTGACACCCGTCAAATGGTTAGTGATGAGTAGTGTTTTGACAATTTCTGGTAAATTGTTCATAAAATCTAAGATTGTCACCAAAAAACTTGACCAATCTACATTCTGTACACAAGATCTGAAGCCTACACCCATAACCATTCCAGCCAAATTAAGCTGAAATTCACTAAGCAGTTAATGAGTAGTAGAGTTTTAATAATTTCCAGTAAATTTTTCATAAAATCTCAGATTTTCACCCAAAATATTAACCAATCAGAATTCTGAATACAAGGTCTGAAGGTTACACCCAGTTTCCTTCAACCCAAATTACGTTGAAATCCGCCAAACGGTTAATGATTTCACAGCGTTTTGACAATTTACGGTAAATTGTTAATACAAATCTAAGATTTTCACCAAAAGAATTGACCAATCAAAATTCTGCATACAAGTTCTATACCCTACCTCCAAATGAACCTTCCAGGCAAAATTTGTTAAAATCTGTCAAGACGCTAAGGAGTAGCATTTTGACAATTTCTGGAAATATTTTCAGCACAAAAATTTACCAATAAAACTTTTGAATAGACATTCTAGAGTCTACCCCCATAGAATCTGTCTAGCCAAATTTGGTTGAATTATGTCAAGCAGCTATGGAGGAGTAGCAGTTTGACCACTTCCCGCAACTTTTATCATAAAATCTAAGATTTTCACCCCAAAAATTAACCAATCAAAATTCTGAATAGATGGTCTGTAGGGTACCAGGATCGATTCCTTCAAGCCAAATTTGGTTGAAATCAGTCAAATCGTTAAGAAGAAGCGATCTAATGGACAGACAGGTAAATGATGGATGGCCGACATGGCCTAAGCTCACTTGGCACTTCGGGCCAGGTGGGCTAATAATACAAACAGTAGTCAAACTGATTAAACGAAATCACGGGTTTCTTTTTCCACGAGAGAGTTGTTATACTTACATGTACCTCCCTAACACTCTATGATATTTCTTAAATATCGACCATGACTCAATAACCCCAGATTAAAAAAGATAGGTGCCCTTAATGGGCAGGTAGAGAGGTGACAGTCAGCCGGATGCCGGCCCAACCTTGCGCATGCAAGCCTCTGCCTCTGTGGGGCAGAGAGGCCGGGTCCATGTTAGGGAGGTAAGTATAACAACTCTCTCGTGAAAAAAGAAATCCGTGATTTCGTTTATTTCACTTCAAGAGATATAAGCACTAACATCTGAAATTGTGTGACACACACAATCAGGCAATGATTTGAACATCGGATAACACAGCTGATGATGAGAATAATGACCATATGTCAAATGCACTCTCCCTCCTTTTGAGAAAGGAGAAGCTATGACCTCCATGTCCCATATGCTCTCTAAATACTGGTGCTAAGTACTACAGGACACGAGACGAAAGGCTTCATTTCATATACTCTCAATAAGTGAACCACATAATACACAGGTACCATTACCTTATTAATAAACAAGCATTCTGTAAATATTGCTTTGCAATACATGTCCCCAACCTGGTGATATAAATCTTTAGAGATTGACACTTAAAAACTCCATTAAAAATTGACAGAAGCAGCTGAAACTCAAACTTGATCTGTAATTTCTCATAACAAAGCAATATACCAAGTTTCAGTTAAATATGGTGAAGTAGAGCGAAGGTCTTGAAAGATGATATGTTTGTATTTCATAAGTCGAAAGGGGCCACAACTCCATCAAAAATTGATGCAAACTCCTGGAACTCGAACTTGCTCTGTAACTCCCTATAATAAAGCAACCTACCAATTCTCAGTTGAATCCCTTGGAGTGTGAAAAAAGTGCGGAGAACAGATATTTTTTGTATTTCATAAATCGAAAGGGGACGTAATGCCATCGAAAATTGACACAAACTCCTGGAACTTGAACTTGCTCTACCGGGTGAGATATATTTTAATGTAATTGTTTAACAATTTTCAGCAAACTGAAAAAAGGGCATATCTACACCAGAAATTAACAAAAACAATGAAACATAAAATTGATATGTAACCTCTTATAAGAAGAATGTGCAGTGAGAACATTTGGTGCAGTCCAGGAAAAAGAAAATCAAAGTAATGTCCTTCCTTACCGTGACCGTGGTTTTGTGATAATGTGACACATCCGATCACACTATGTCCACAACAATTTTTGAACTTCAACTTGTTTTTTGTATTTCTTAAGTCAAAAGGGGGCATAACTCCATTAAAAATTGATGCATACGCTGGAAACTCGAATTTGCTCTGTAACTCCTTATAATAAAACGATGTATCGATTTTTGGTTATATATCTCGAATGAGTGTGAAAAAAAGTTTGGAAAGCTGAAATTTGTTGTATTTCTTAAGTCAAAAGGGGGCATAACTCTATCAAAAATTGACACAAGCTTGAAACTCGAACTTGCTCTGTAACTCCTTATACTAATGCAATGTACCAATTTTCGGTTAAATATCTCATAGGTGTTTGAAAAAAAGTGCGGAAAACCAACTGCGACAGATGGACAAATGGACAGACAGACAGACAGATGGAGTGCAAACCTATTGTCCCCCCCAGTTTTACAAATAGGGGACTTATAATGGTAATACATCGTGACAATAAATTATGTAACAACAAAAGGCAGTACTGACCGTATGCATGAAGGCTGTATTCATCCAGTCCACATCAATGAAGGAAAAAATGATACACGAATATGCGGTTGTTTCCACAATTAAAATGTGCTGTCTGAAGACAGCAAGTGCAACTTATCTACAATATATACACCTGATCTTCTTTTGAATATCGATAAGGCAAGAGGATTAGTGGTGTCACGGAGGTAATGGTCGGTAAAACTTGACTCACAGTGCCACTGAGCTATCAACATAATGTTATCCACCGGCACCCCGTTAAACATGGCGGTGGACACCACCATGCCATGAACACTGTGAGCCTTGGCTAAGTCAACTTGTTCACCAGTGGCAGATTTGTGGCAAAATTGAATACATTCCACAATCGACCTAGATATAGTGTCATTTGACGCCCTACCATGGGGATCAATATAAGACAACCATAACGAGGATGGGTCCATCCGCCATTCCTGCGTACATTGTTTGTACCTGTTTAATACACGGACTGGACACCATGCTTTTGAATTAGGATCAAACCTAGTCAAAGCTGGTAAAACAATTGGTTGACCTGGATATTTCAGACTGGTTCTTAGCCATGAAATTTATCCTAGGTAGAAGTCTAAGGCCTTCCCCTGTAACTGTATAACGGTCTGCCTCGGCGGATAAAGCATGACTCTCGCTTCTCCGTCTTGCCGAAGCCGCAGCAGTTAGAAATACAGTCTTAAGTGTCAACATTTTCATAGAAATGGCACTTATTGGTTCAAAGGGTTTGTCTGCTAGCACTTGAAGTACTAGAGATAAACTCCAAGACGGAATCGCTCGAGGATTTCTCGGTCTTAGATTACCCATGCCTTTTATTAAAGTGTTCAATGAACAGACTTCGTCACTTTCCCTATCAGCTAAGCAAGGGATAACTGACATCAAAGCCGACTTGTAGCCAGCAATAGAGTTAGGCTTGAGGCTATAGGCATCATACAGGTGACAGAGGAAATCGGCTACTACCTGAATAGATGTATCCATTGGATTAACATCTCTGTTTGATCACCATTCTGCAAATCGATTAATTTTATAGTTATATGCTCTGGAGGTTGATCCCCTTCTGGCTTTTGCCATAAACATGGCTGCTTGCTCAGAAAAGCCCTCCTTAACTTTCGATTCCTGACAACATCCACGCAGTCAATTGGAACATTGACGGGTTGTTGTGAAGGGACTTGCCCTCGAAATAATATTGTCCATCAAAGGCAGAGGAACCAGATTGCAGACCAAAAGGTCCAGCAGATCCGTATACCATGAACGGCGTGGCCAATTTGGGGTGATCAGAAGCACCTGCCACTCTTCCTGCCTGATTTTCTGAAGAACTTTGGAATCAGGATTGCTGGTGGAAATGCGTATGCATACATTCTCTCCCAGCTGATAGCTAACGCATCTTTTGCATAAGCGCTTGGATCTGGAATCGGAGAGACGTACATTGTCATCTTCGCATTCTTGTTCGTTGCGACCAAATCTATGTTGGGCTTTCCCCAGTGGTCGAACAGAAGATCTGCCACACATTGATTTAGTTGCCATTCCGTAGGCAAAACATTCATTCTTCTGCTCAATGAGTCTGCTAACGGATTTACCATTCCCGGAATGTGAACTGCCTTCAAGGTCTTAACATGATCTAGACACCAGCAAAGCAGTTTCCACGTCATCTTTAAGAGATGTTCCAGGCCCAGAACTACTGCTCGTAATTCCAGTAGATTTATATGTTCCTGTGACTGATCCAGATTTCAAAGCCCTGATACTGTGGCTTCTTCCAGGCAAGCCCCCCACCCCTCCATTGATGCATCTGTGTACATCGTTATCTAAGGGTGGGGTGGAGTGAGCATCACACCCACCAGGAGATTCTCTCTCTTCATCCACCAATGAAGGTGGTGAATAAGAGGTTCCAACACTGACACCCCTGAGTCCAGGAAACCTGTCCTCTGGGTCCACTGTGTCATGAGAAATAACTGGATAGGCCGTCTGCGCAAGGCTGCCTGTGGAATGACTGGTTCCTGAGAAACCATCAACCCCAGCATTCTCAAGTAAACCTGTGCCAATATATGACGACTGTTGCATGCTCACTGTATTACTGAGATGAGTATTTTTACACTCTCCTGAGTAGAATACACATACCCTATCTCTAGATCGAAGAACATTCCCAGGTAAACAAACTTCTGGGATGGAGTCAGCTCTGATTTCTGAAAGTTTATTATCCAGCCTAAGTTTGTGAGAGTTTTCAAAACTATCTCCAGATTTGCTGCAAGACTTTCCCGATTGTGTGCTTTTAACAGCCAATCGTCTATGTAAGTGTGGACTTCTATGCTTCTCCTGCGGAGGTATGCTGTTATTGCAAGAACCACCCTGGTGAAGACCCACGGAGCAGTGGAAATTCATAATGGTAAAACTTTGAATTCCCACTGTCGGCCCTGGAATGCGAATCTCAGGTACCGACGAATACTCTTCGCAATTGGAATGTGGAAATAAGCATCCTTCAGATCTATGGATGTCGTCCACATTCCCATCTCCAACCCCGCCAACACCGTTTTGACGGTTTCCATTTTGAATCTTGGTGTGTCTATGAACTTGTTCAATGGCTTGAGGTTGAGAATTGGTCTCCACCCTCCAGTGTTCTTTGTCACTAGAAACATGGTTGAATAAAAGCCTAGGCAATTTTGCCTCGGCTGAGTTGCTCCTTTTTGTATGAGGGAAGTTATCGCTTCCACTATACACAACCGTTGATCTGGATCTCTTGGAATTGGAGTCCAGATCGGAACCAGAGACAGGCGCGATGGTGGGCCTATCGCCCAGTCGGGTTGGTACCCGGCTGAAAGCCATCGCAAGACTAAGCAGTCCTGGGTTAACCACTCCCACTCTTGCTTGTGGAAGGTCAATCAACCTCCCACGGGTCCAGCTAGGGAGAGGTTGACATAAGCAGTGCAAGTGGGACTGTCTCTGGTTCTAGCATTGGTGTGGTTCTTGTGGAAATCAGCCCATCAGGCATGATTACCACGTCCAGATCCTCGCGCCGCCCGCACCACAGCCCACTTCACGCACACTGAGGTGCACGGGTGGCTGCCTGCGCTTGAGGAGCCTGCACCACTACCCCCTACTGCAGGCCGGTGCTGGCGTGGCCATGGCCAACGCTGTGCCAGTGGCTGGCCTCTGACATGACCAGCGCCACCTCAGGCCTGCTGTGGATGGTATGCAGGGAGTGCTGCGTGAACATGCTCCCTACGAAGCACCTCAAATTGTTTGCGTAACGCCCTCTGATTATTGACTAGTGACTGTCCCCCGGAGGTGTCTACATCCCTTACCTCCAGAGAACACGACCTTACATAGCCATCCGCAGCAGCCTGTTGTACAGATCCCGAGACGGACACAAATTGTCTAGCGCAAATGTGCGTCTTGCCTTGGCACTCCTAGTCACTGCTCTAGTCATACAGTCCTGAGCCAGGTTAATCCCATTCTGGATGGCTCTCTGTACTGAGACAGGGCTTTAACAGCTGAGAGACATGCGAAAGCACCGCTATGGACGCTCTCGAGCAACAATACGGCACCACCTCGTGTGGGGCCTTCGCAAGCCATCCATTAGGCTTAATGGATGTCTCTGTCAAAGTGAACATATCCAGTATGCTGGGTGCTGGTCCCGCTGGCTTGCCGATTGTTCAACACAGAGCTCTGGTCTAACGCTTACCAGCCATTGCCATGCGTCAGACCAGTCCTCCCTCCTCTGTGGCCACCTGTAAGTGCTCGACAAGTCGTGGGCCTTCGTCATCCTCTAATGCACTCACAGGTGTACACGTGGCTGGAGTAAGGTGGCGGGCCTTCCAAGATCTACTGAAGCCACCACTGATTCTGGAACATTTTCGGACCACGGACCATGACGGACACCAGAATCAGCTGTGGGGATTTTCTGCTCGGGAGCAGATGAAGAGGACAATAAATTACTCAGCCCAGGGAGCATGCTGCGAAGCAGCTCTGGTACCAAATCTTTTATTGTCCTCTTCATCTCCCCATCATTTCCTACCTGAAAGTCTCCATTTCCGAAGAAACAGAGGCTTTTCTCTTACCCTTGCCACTTACACTCTTCTTCGCATCCTTCTCCTCCGATGCCTTATCAGCGGTAGATCTTAACTTTTTATTCCACTAGCCCGTCGGACTAGTGATTTATAAAATACACTAGTCGGTAGATAAGCGTGCTAGTCCTGCAAAAGAGTGGGGTCCGGGCGCCCTCCCTATTTTTATATCAAAAATTTGTTTGTTTTATATCTAGCTGTGTTATGGCGCATACACAGTTAGCCTATAGAGATACACTAGCATTCTAAAGAATGTGGCATATTGGAATATGAATACATATTATTGGCATAATAATACTTGTCATTCTGAATTCTGCAGATTTGTTTTAAAGGAGGCAAATTTAGAAGCTAGTTTGACTGAAAGAAATTGCAGACAGCAATTAATCACTTACAAGTTAGTCAGATTGTTTTCAAAATAATTAGCAGAGCTTCAACTGTAACATACATGTACCATTTACATATTATATAACACAGAAGGAAAAGTGTTAACACTCCACATTTTTACTGAGTATTTCTTTATTTAGAAGGGGAATTCCAGTTTTTGCTTCCTATTTGATTAAGATGTGACTACGGTATAGAAGTGCTGACAAGATAGGGTATTGAAATTAGAATATTGTTCATTTAATCTTGGCCAGTGTTTTACCTATATAATCCCAGGTTAGAAGCACTAATATATTGTTTACTGTAACAAGAGAGCAGATCTTTTAATATGTGTTGGTAAACTAAATCATGAGAAGGGAACTTGCAGTTGTTATTGAGCAAAGTAATGCTTTGGCCTACCGAAATTGTTGTAAATTTTATATTAAAAGTTATTGCTATAATTAACTCTCCAACTAAAATAAGTGTGATAAAACTAGTTTTTAGAAATAGTTATGTATATTTTGCCGTATTTAATGAAATATTCACAGTTGAAAAATCTTCCATCTCTACTCATATGTTATCCTTAATTACAAAATGCAATTTAAGATATGCCTTCGTGGAGATTCAGTGTCTGAAAGACAAACTCGAAATTGTTGCAGCCTGCTCTGTGACTAGCGTGTTGATTGCACGGAGACATTTAATGAATGAAACTCGGGAAACATTTATCATTCATGACTTGCGGGATCGCCTTTGATACAAACTTGATTACCAAGCCACACCTCTATTTTTAGTTTGCATATTCATTTGTCATGTTCGTTCATCTCGTCTATTTTAGGTCGCCAAAAAAATTAATAAGGCGAGCTTGTTCATGGCGAACACGCTCAGCCATTCGCCATAACAGCACCATTGTACTTACATACGGCCACTCACATAGCTATGCTGTTCGAGGCCGTACTTGCAGACCTGTGATTTCTCGCTATGTAAAGTAACATTACGATAGTGGGCTGGAGGTAGCTAATCAGATTTCTGCCTACTTCACGCGATAGGCGAGGGTTCGTCTGGTGACCTAATTTACAATCACAAAAACAACGGTGATCGCGATGCTGTTGATCTGGAAAGAGACATTTGGAAAAGTTTGCAATAGTTTTACTCTAAACACGTTATATCTGAGGAACAGAAAATGTGTAGATTGGTTTTCGGTAACAAAAAAAGCTAGTTTGGTTTATGCACACATGTAAATTTGTTTACTTCCTGATTTCTTATCGAGCAATCTCATTGGCACAAGTTGACTGACCCCCAGTTCATTAACATGTATGAAGCTTCGTGAACTTAGCACAAACATTAAAGGTGTGCAAGCACGGTACTCGATACGGGAATGTAGTGGGAGGGCGAGGATCAAGCAATAGGACGATGTAACAGCACAGGCCTACTTCTGATCTCGAACATTCTTTTAGAGTAATATGATGCCTGACCACCACGGTACATAAGATGTGCCAAATTTATACTGTGAAGTATCATAAAAACGAACTTCTTATCTCGAATGTTCTTTTCGAATAATATTCTGAACAATGACCGCGCAACATAAGATGCGTAAAATTTCTATTGTGAAGTATCTAAAAAACAAACCTCTTATTATCTCAACCATTCGGTTTAAGTGTTTAGAATAATATGAAGTAACAGCTTTAGATAACTCTAGATTAACCATTTTAAAATGGTCATATTATATACAGAAATTGGATAATTGGCTAATGTTGCGAACAGTGGTGCATGTTTCCCACAATTTTAAGCATTAGGTCTATCAACGTCATGGAATATTTCATTTTGGCGAGTCTAATAGATAAGTTTGACAAGAATTTTGCACTAGTCCACCGGACATGTGACTGATAGACTATGAGTAGTCCATGTGGGAATCAGGTAGTCTCGGACTAGCAGACATGACTTAAGATCGAACCCTGCTTATCCTACGCCTGTAAAGAAAAGAATTCAGAGAATAAGTCGCACACACCCCCACCTGTTTACAAACATCACATTTTAAAAGTGGACCACAAGTTGAACACTTGACACAGAGGTGAGGGCCAAACTTCGACTTGATGGAACGATTACAGCCGCTACAAGCAGGCTTCTGAAAAAAGGGACAGACGACGACAATGAGTTAAAAATTCTTGAATTAATTTAAATAAAACCAATAACTCATAAAGGAGAAAGAAATCACCTATAGGCCTAAAAAGGACGGTGAAAAAAGATGATCAACCAGCCTCATAGAGGATATTAAAAAATAATAATAAGGTTGATTATGACATCATAATTTTCAAATAAAGAAAATAGACGAACAACATTCAGCAGTAAGACGAATTGTATGAATACAAGAGCAACAGTAATGTGAACACAGTAATAGGTCATGCTTTTATAATGATACAGATAAACAGTATGACTGAAAATATATTGGCAGCAAATAATTACAAATATTTTCAAATATTTTAATGTGCCATAAAGCATAACTAGAGAACCCGAGTCTTTAGCAAAGGCATACCTATATCATTCTGGGCATAGTCTTTTTTCCTAACATTTATAGGGAACTAGTGGAGACAAACCTCTTTAGATGTGAATAAACCTCCTTACAGAAACCTGGGGAGACAATCATAATGAGATATTAGCATTTTATGGCGCCAGATAATAGTTACCAGTTTTCTGAGCGCCTATAACATCAATACCACGTCATGGAAATAGGTGACACCGCATAATTAAGATGTAATTAAAACAAAATTATACTAGAGATCACCTGATAACTTGGACCTGACGTGGCCTCAGGTGAATTATACTTATCAGACATGATTCTAAGCACTCTAGATTAACTTTAGAAAGAATATTGAGTAAAACTCAGCAAGTGGATATCAAAACACAAGCATGTGGTATAGGCCAATAGTCAAGAAAGAGGCAGTGACAGTCTGCGCATGCGCGAGGTTGGGCCAGCATCCGGCTGACTGTCACCTGTCTACCTGCCCATTAAGGGCACCTATCTTTTTTAATCTGGGGTTATTGAGTCAAGGTCAATAATTAGGAAATATCATAGTGTTAGGGAGGTAAGTATATCTCTTGAAGTGAAAATATTCTTTTAAATTTGTATCCAAACTTAGTTTCAATAGGGTTAACCAATCGTGAAATAGAAGCCAAGATGGTCGGCTAAATGCAAAAAGTCAAGGTTCTAAAAGTGTTTTATACACTTAGATTACAATGACTTTGACCGTTAACCTGGTGACGATGATGTTATTGAGCAACAAGGTGTCTAAGCTAAGATCCATATATCTGAACAACTGAGCAATTCTGTTACACAGGATGAGAGAGAGCTAAAAGTAAAAGACCTAAATGGTAGAAAGTAGAGTTATATTCCACTGACCTTGACATTTGACCTTGTGAACTCAATATCATTGTGCTCCTTTATCACAGTAATTATGTCCCCCAATTTCGTTCCAATACGCTTAACGAATCATGAAACATGCCGCCACTAACCACCAATATGTATGTTGTCACGAGCGTAACTTTAGTTATATTGTACTTACCTGCAGAGAGAGGCAGAGCTGTGTTGTAAGCTCCATTAAATAGTCTTCCCCTTGGTTTGCCGCCCGGGCAATAGCTACTGCCAGTTCTTCTTTAAGTCTATGCGGATCAGTGTACATAACCTCTGAGAGAAGACACGAGTATGGAGCTAGACACTGTGCTGTGGACTGGCATGTAGTAAGCGACTGTGCGATAACTGAACCGTGTGGTTGAGCACCTACAGAAATATCACCGTCAAAACATCAGTCTTTAAATAATCCAATCTTAGGCTTAGAGGAATATCAAGGTATGTACATTAATTCATTAGCGCTGTAATGGCTAAATTTCCCGACGATTATAAAAATATTTGCTTATTGAATATCCATTTGGAGACTGAGCATATTTTTGAAAGTTTCCCACTAGAATGCCTGGCCCAGTTATCGAGCAAGACATTCCACTGGTAAATTTTCAAAATTGTCTTGTTGCTGCTGCCCAATGAAATGGTTAAACACTATCAATCAGCTCCTTACCCCTCATGCCAGTCAAACCTGCTCAAAAGACCATCTGTCTTAAAGAACCACCACCTTTTGCCTTGAAAATGGATGACAAATTATTTGTAGCAAGAGACCATTCATCGAGTGATTGCAAATAAAAACCTACTCGATTAAACTTTTAATGGTCAAGACTGGATAATAACCTGTAATGCCTACAGTGAGCCATTCTGTTGTGAAAATATTGTGCTTAGTGAATGTCCATTTGCAGAGCAAGAGAAGAGTATTTTTGAAAATTTACTACATCCCACACATCAATTTATATACTTTACCATTTTCAAGGTAACAGGTAAGTCGTTGAATATTTTGAGACTAATTTGACTATGGTAGTAACAGCGGCCAGTCAAATTAGTTTCAAAATATTCAACAGAATGTTCATTAAATAGCAAATCCATATAAGACATATAACTCGCACACTTGACAGGTATTTAAAAGTTAATGACGGCATTCGATATGTTATTCCTTATGCATTTTGATTATGACATCATATACTTGAGCAAATTGGATCTATCCATTGATTGCATTCCTGAAGAATTAATAACAATGTGAAGTTATAAAAACAAATACAACAAAACCGTATAAGAGTAAACAGATATGACTTATAAATCACAATTCCAACAAGTCATACCAGCAAGCAGTTCATTAGATAAAAGCTGGAGGTTTTGTATATCAAGTTCCTGAAGCAATGCTGCACTGGCGGCCATTGCTGATCCTGAACTGAGGGTGGCAGCAGCACCTCCACAGGAAAACACCTCCATTGCTGGTGAGTTACAGTGGTTAATGAGCCGCAATAAGGCCTTTCTGCAAAGCATCCGCACAAGGATAAGCTCACACTGTACCAGTTCTCTGGATAAGAAACAAGAATGACAATAGATCAACAAAATCTTCACACAGCCCACATCCCCACACACAATACCACCACATTCCATCATCAAATACAACACAATTTTCATAACTGGGAAAGCAGTCTGAGTAGAACATTGACCTATTGTAGTGCTGATTCCTTCATGACACTTGTGTTCTCATCCAGAAGTGCAACACAATTTCAGTAATTAGGCAATAATCTTTACATTTGATCATTGAACCTAAAAAAAACCCCAATATGGTTCTTTAGATACCCAAAGGAAATATTCAATATTGGCCAAGAGTCAATCAGTAGAACCTGAGAGAATATCAGGAAACACAAGACAATTTCATAAATGGGTCACCGTGACCATGGATGTTTTGAAACCCAAATAAATAGCATTTTTTGGAAGCTCAAGGGAAACATCCCATCAAAATTTGGTACCGATTCTTCTATTAGAAACAGAAATGTCAGCACAGCATGGACACATACACGCGCGCAAGCACGCACGAATGCACGCACGCTCGCACACACACACACACACACACACACACACACACACACAGAGAGATAGATGGACAAATGGATAGATGGACAGAGATGGATCAACAGATGGACTGGCAGCTGGATGGATGGAAGGATAAATAGACAGCAAGACAGAGAAAGTAAATCCTATAATCACATGTGAAGATGAACTAAATAACAAGTTTATACCCCCTGTTTAAGACTATATGCTCGGCCTCAACGTGGTGTAGGGGTGTAACCCACTGGATGTCAATCCAGACATTTAGAGGGGCTAACCAGAGCATTATGCACAACGCTAATGAAATGACACTTGGAGATCAAATCAACCGAAATGGTGCTCGCCCTGTGAGGATCCGCCAGGCAGGTGCAGCACCGGGCTCCATGCCTCGGAGCCCACCCTCAGATACTGGAGGTCCCATCAACTCGTCTTGTGGAGCCAAGGGACGAGGATGGAGAGCTACTGGCAAACCGAAAGAGAAGACCAAACCCAAAGAGAACCCCAATATCAACATCATGTACTGAAACGCAGAAGGGGTTACCAACAAGAAATCAGAGCTCGAGCAGTTCCTGTACGAAAACAACATTGATATCTGCTGCATCCAAGAGACACACCTGTAAGAAGGAAAACCATTTCAGATCAGAGGTTACCAGATTTTCCGGTGTGATCGAAGAGGAAGAAAGAAAGGCTGGGTGATCACCTTAGTCCGAAACCGTGTGAACGCCAGCCAGAACAAAACCTTTATGGAAGAGGCAGAATATATCAAGATCAAGGTAACAACCAGCAACTCTGTGATTGACATTGTCAATTATTACTGCCCTAATGACAAGAATCTCTCACTTGACACAATCCAGGTCCCGGACTGCCACTTCCTCATTGCGGGAGACTTTAATAGCCCGTCCCAGAGCTGGGGATACAGAAACTTGACAAACAAGGAGAAGACATTGAAGCATGGCAAGAGAAAAGCACCTTTTACTTGTCAACGATCCCACAGATCAGCCTACCTTCTACTCGCGCCGATGGCACAACACACGTGTCATGCG